>CAEFZP010001013.1:0-163308 GCA_903064625.1 Mallotus villosus
GCAATTAAGTAAATAATATAACTAAGTGTGGCAAATCAGTTACGTTAGTACTCTTTACTAACAAATAACACACCTCAAAAACAACACTGATAATTCCCCCTTGGGGCACATATTAACGCAGGGCAAACGAACAAAGAACAACCATTAGCGCTGAAACCCTGTTTCCACCACACTTAGAAATAACCAAAACGATTCAGAAAACGGTCTGTGGTGTGTAGGTAAGGTCTATTGGTGTGTTTGTTGTTAGGCGAGTGGTGCGGGTGGTGGTGGCGAGGCGTGAGAGAGTCGCACAGCTTACATGCGGATCGATCAAGTGTAGTTCGCCAGGCTGCGTAGACACGGCGTACGCCCCGGCTGCCCTGGTCCCCTGAAGGCAAACTGCAGGATGTCCGTGCAACATCGACGCCTCTTTCGTGTGATCCCTGTTGGGCCAATCCGACCTTTCCGTTTGCCCGTGGTTCACCGTGTAGTCGCGTCGGTGAGGTCTCTTCAAACACGAACCATGTGACTCCAGCACTTGCGGTCCGGGATGGCAAGCGGTCGGTTACATTCGTGCTTTAGCTCACCAACGTGGAATTGAACTCCTTCAGGCTCCGGCTGTCTGTCTCTGTGTGGTCTTCGCTCTTCTTCTTTTGCCCTTCATTTCGGCTGCAAACCCTAGTACGCAGGGAACCCTCCCACAGGACGTGGTGTTTGAAACGGCGGCTACTCATTAGTCACCCACCACCCCGCTACACCCCCCCTTCCAGGGAAGGACAAGCCCTGTTGGTGTATCTAAGAGCCGCCTAGGCCACCGGAGAAGTCCTCCTTCTATCAGTCAGAGTCCCTCCCAGAAGATGTCGACAGTTTTTGATTCTCTCTTGCGTGTCAATCTCGCTGCTAGTTCGGATAACAAGCTCTTGATAATTGTTCACTATTATAGTGCACAGACCTTCTCCCTGTTCATTTCTCTTACCACTTCGAATTCACTGGGTCCTAGCTGCCGCGACTCCTGTACGGTCTTGTACCATCTTTCGGAGCCAGCTTCGCCAGAAAAGTGTTTTGTGGCTTTGGAAGACTGGATGATGGTTGCGCACACCTATACCCTGTCTTTTCGGCAAGAAGTGTTAACCTCTTTTCAGGTGTTTTGTTGTATTTTATCTTCATGCTGTCCTGGCCCTTTGCTTTCTTACTGCTGAGGTGTCCCCCTATTTGTGGCGGCTTTTTGATAGTTGTACTCACGTACCACATCATATCCGCAGCATCGGGGGAAAGATTTGACCCTTTCAGTAGTTTATCCATGGGCTCTTGAATTTTCTCGATGGCCACAAGGTGTAGCTCGCTGGGATACACCCTTTTTCATGGACTGCAAAAAAAAAGAAAAAAAAAATAAAACTAATTGTAGGGCGAATTCGGCAATTCCAGTGTAAGTAGCCTGAGCCCATTTCTGTGGTTTTTTCCCCGATGTAGATGAAATCATGCACTTTAAGGTGCGGTTGCATCACGCACCCTTTTCATTGAGGTTACGTTTGAGGAAGGGGGAAGTGCGGTTTGTCAGTTTTGGGGTTACTGTCCATTTCCCTGCAAAGCTCGTTGAACAAGATTTTGAGACAAACTGAGATCCCTGTCGAAAGGATTGAGTCTGGAACTCCCAGCGATGTGAGAATTTACTTTCTGACTTTCCGGAACACAGCGAGTCAATGACTGGTGCGGAGGCTGTGCGCTGGGGAAAATTATCACTCCAGCGCTTGTGTAGTAATGCCACAAGCACAAGAAGGGGTTCATTTCTTTCTGGGCTGCAGGGAAGGTCCATGATTCGAGCCAAGCATTTCATTTGATAGCTCTAACCATCTGTCTGTTGGAGCTGTCCACTAGACTAGGCTGCTTGTTTCTCCTTTGCGAGTCTGGCACCCCACGTCAGCACGAACAAGCTCCTCACTATTTTCCTCCCACATCTTGGGTCCAGAAAGCCACATCATGATTTCGTTTGTACTCTTTAAACATACCCCTGATGGCCACACAAAGTGAGTTCATGATACGCCTGTAAGAGAGATGGTAAAGTGTCTTCGGGCACCCAAACTCGGAAAATTTGAATATTTGTTGTCAGCCAGGTACTTTTCCTTTACAATATGTCTTCGACCACATGTAATTTGATCCGAGTCCGAGTCCTTTGCAGCTTCCGCCAAGTCTTGTCCATAATGACCTTCTGTATTCCAGGGTCAGTGTGCTTTCTTCCCACAAGGTGGTGTTTGTAAATGGAACAGTCCATCTGACTCTTTTTTACTTGTACCAGTCATGCAGACGATTCTCAGCAGACTCCTTGAAAGAGCACGGGTGAACATTGAGTTCTTCCCTTGCGGTACTCAATTCAAAAAGCTGGAACGTCTGAGACGAAGTGCCCTCGAGAAGACGGTCTTGACGTTTTTTGTGCTTGTTCAGAGCACACCCACTGGAAGAGGCGTGATGACTCACCGGTTCCACAGTGAACAGTTTTTGAGTCCGAGTTATTTGCTGCCATTTTTTTTCTACTATCACGCCCAGACAATCTTCAGAATTCTTTTTCAGTTTGCCGATAGTTCCTTTTCTGGTTTGTTCAAGGTTTCTGGCTAGCAAACGCGTAGCACTTCCTCCATGCCCAATTCCCTTTCCGCTGGGTCAGGATTGCACCATGTCCTACGTCACTGGCATCCCGTATGACCGAAAAACGGAAGGGTTAATCAGGGTGGCCCAAGTGTGGGAGGAGAAAGTAGGTTGTTTCTTCAAAATATCAAGGACTTTCCTGACACTCTTCCTTTTCGCTCCACTTGAATCCACTCCGTTCCGTTTGTTAAGGGCATGCTAGGTTGGATCCGCCACGTGTGAAACCAGGGTTACGACACGATGTTACCAGCCTGCGAACCCCAGGAATCGCTTGACCTCTTTGATTGTGTTTCGGGGTTGGGTAGGTCTCTGTATTGGCTCGTCAACTTCACTGGATCTGCAGCATCAGCACCTTGGCAGAGAACCACGTTGTCCAGATATTTGATTCATGCAGTACAAACTCTTGATTTCCTTTTTCTCAGGTTATTGGTGAGTTCCAGCAGCACGAAGTTTTTCGAGCACTGCCCTGTAGGTCTTGAAATGGCGTGCCAGAGTGAAGTTATACAAAATGTCGTCCAGGTAGACTAAACATATCGTTATACGTCCTCTTCAGGTTCAGCCAGTACCAGGTGCCATCAAACGGTTGAAAATCTTTGCAGGGTGCGATTTTTTAAAAGACCAAACATGCATGACTTTAAAGTGAAAAGACCATTGTGTGTCACGAAGCGGTTTTTGCTACTTACTGGAGGCATCCAATTTGGTGACTTGCCAATAGGCCACATTGAGGTCTAGGTGGTACAGATCGATCAGCAGGCTATTCCGCTTCCAACAGCTCATTGATGTTTGGGCAAAGAGGATAATCAAATCAGTTTCTGTCACATATGCGTTACAGTTTTTTCCTGTAGTTTCACACCGATAATGTCTAAGCCCTTCCCTCTTTCTTTGGGTACCATAACATGACTGGAGAGTGCCCCCCTGCCGGAGTACGGATGCTCTATTATTCCCTCCAGCAAAGCATTCTCCTTCAGATGTTGTTCTATAACACGCTGTTTCTCCGCAACATCCTGTTAAGTTGCGGTGGTGCCTTCTAACGGTACTTCAGTGTGGTGTGTTTGTGGTGTTTGCAAAACTTCGGTAAGTTCTCCCTGGAGTCAAACGAGCACACTCAGGTTTGGATTCCAAGAGGTGTCTAGGCTTTGCCTTTTCCCAGTCCTCCACTTTCAGCATTTGCTACAGGCCAATCAATACGTAACGTGCGCTGTTAAGACAACAGTAGGGGGTAAGCAAACGTTGGAGTGAATAGAGGACAGTAGTGGTGAGTGTGGGTCAGTACCACGTAGTTCCATGTTTGATGCGCCCGCTCTGCTGAAACAGAATGTCTCTGGTCGCCCTTGTAAACTATACTGACTAGTCAGCAGCATTGAATGTTCTGCAGTCCACTGCAAAACGGAAGTCTAAACCAAGACTACCCTGTAAGCCAGTGCTTTTGAGATAGATTGCCACTTGGTAATGTGCAAGCATTGTGACTCAATCAATGGTCACTTTCAGCCCAGCCAAAGTGTCTCTGTTTCTCCATTAGCCCAAGAAATGTGTGAATCCGCTTGTCCAAGCTTAAGTCTTGTTGGGTCCTGTTCAGTGTCTTTCCACACACAACGTGGATAAGAGTGTAAGTCTTTGCACCTGTTGGTCCTACGATAGCTTTTGCCATTCCACGTGCCAATGTGCAAAGTGAATCTAACCAATAACTGTGAGTTGTTATGTTGCGGCACCAGGTTCCTACTTTCCTGTGTATTTTTGGTGTCAATGATTTTCGTAGGGGTGCCACACAGTGGAGTGATGTTACTTCCAACTTCCCGCATTGCTTTGTTTTGTCCAGGTTTGTAATGGCTGATGCATGCTTTTTTTGATGGTTGTTTTGTGGAGACTGATAGCTCCCACACCAGCAGGGGCTGATATTCGAGGGCCGAACCAGGTGGGTTGACCGTTGACCGCCATCAAGTCACCGGAGGCGGTTGCTCCACAGGTCCTGGAAGTACCCTTCTGTGGTCTGTGCTGTGAGTGCGTTATTGTAAGCAAGGCGATTTTCCGGTGATTGTTTGTCTAGATCTTCCTCCAACTGATGGCCAAGGTTCCACCAGTTCCTCCACAGACGAGACCGCGACCAGATTTATTTTCAGTATACTAGGCAGCTGGGGTTGGATATTTTTCCAAGATCATCCTCCCATTTATTTACTTTTCTCCCTTCTGGTACTCTCAGGCTTCCAGAGTTTGCAAAGAGCCGATAAGAAAAACAAAATCTCGAATGATTCATCACCCTCTCCCTGTTTTACGGCTCCTTCTCCGTTCGAGTTGGATTTTTCCTCTTGGTATCGTCTAGGATCAAGAAAGCTGAAGGAATCCCCCCACCTTTTTCCTCAACCGGCTGCCCAGGTCGCAACATCGTTCATGGCAATTTCCCAACCAATCACGGGCGGTACCTGTTGAAGAACTGTCCCTAAAAGCAGCAAGAATCTCAGGATCTGAAGAGGAGCGAACAGCCAGGAAATCGCGTCATTTTAGGCCAATACAAAAACATGGATCAGGATCATCATTTGACCTGCATAGTAGGAAACTATCCTAAGGAGTGTCAGATCCGTTGGCCGTTTTACCAGACTGGGAGGCAGGTTTTACTGACGACTGTGCAGACAAGGCACGGTATGAGTTACAAGGGATCTCAACTTTAGAAAGTAGTGAGTTAGTGTAAGCGAACATGTCATCTTATCGTCCAAGAGCTTTCAACCTCAGTCTTTGCCCCGTGTCCCCTTGTGATACATAGGCCTCTAAACTGCCTCAGAGAACACATAATTTTATTATATTTATTATTTAAAATTTTTTTGTGGAATTATAGATGACGTTTATGTATTGCTTATTATTTTTGAATTGGTAAGATTGATTTGAGTACTGTATATTATTATATGGGGGATATTTGATATTCGAGATTGATGTGTTTGGTGGAATTATGATCATCGTTGTTATTGTGTTAGGTGATTGAACATTGGGTGATTATGTGTGTTGTATAGGGAACTTAGTGGATTTGGTGGTAAGGGATTGTTGGTGTTAACACAGATTGATTGGAATCCGTTGAATAGTGGGGGAGGGACTTTTGTGGGGGGTGGTCGTGGCTCGATTGATGGGGTAATCTGGAAGGGGGGTAGCTTGTATTTGTATTTGTAGGTGTTGTGAATTTAATTCAATTGTTTGGTTTATAGGGTGATATTGGTGTCGGTATAAAAGGATCATTTGGGGAGGAGAGAGATAATTCTTTATCCATTCATTCTTGATACATGTGATCCAGCTTTTGTGACAGATGTCCCTGCCGACAGCAACGGTTCCCCCTTGGTGGTTGCAGGAGTTCCTTGCTGGACTTCCTGTTATGTTATTGCCTCCCATAAAGTCGCAGGGTCCCCCATTGGGGTATTTGGTTCTGTTCCTACCTTTGTTTCTTCCACAAGCCACTAGTTTTCATATCCTTTTAACATTTTCTTCCTCCATTTCTTTACGAGGTCAGGCTTTGCTGTCCTGTTACAAATTGTACAACTGTGTTTTTCGGTTCCCTCTTGTCTTCTCCTGTTTTTACAACTGCAAAATCTGGAGTCGGGCTTCCCATATGGAACGACTCCTTGACATTTTCCTTAGTTTGGTACTGATGGTCTGCTCATCCAGGGTTTCACAAGCGGCCCTGTAGGTGAGGGATTCATTGGTTCCCACAGACTGAGAGCATGTGTCCCTCTCAGGTTCAAGGTAGGACAGCGGGCAATTCACCTGTGCTGAGGTGTCTGAACCAGAGACTGAAGGGTGTGGAGATTTTGGCCAGTGACATGTCCATCGTAACTCGCCTGTATGGTGGTGATTTTGTGTAGCCTCCAGTGGGAGGATCTGGACGAGCCGTGATGCAATACAATGTTTGCAGCTAAAGATGTAGAAGGAGGTATAGCTCTACCGTCTCTGCATTATTATAGGCCTGGGGATCAATGATGGATGGGAAGCTGGGCATCATGAAGGGGATTTGTATTGGGTCATATGAAACATGCCGTTTGGGGTACCAGTCACAAAGTGACTAACCTGAACTGGTCCTCTCCGTCAGACATGAATGACGCACTCAAAATATTTTCCTAACGCCAGGTAGCTGGACTAATCCATAAACACACAAATTATGTACATATATCACAAATCAGCACTGCAAACAATTATTAAACAGCTTGTTCAAAAAACAGGTATAGCACAATATATCAATACTCACAATGTACTTGCTTTTTGTCATGTATTGCGTTCTTCTCTGTAAGAGTTCAAAAGTTCGATTGTTTTCAGAGTTCCCGCAAAAGTCAGCAACCAATTCGCCAAATGATCAGTCAAAACAAGTCCCTGTTCGGTTAGGTCGGGCGCCTCACTTCTGTAACGGTGGCAACCCCAGTAAACGTAAATTCGGCGCCAGCAGGCCCCAGAATCCTGTCCACCTTTAACTGGGGTGTGTTTACCGTCAAGCATTAAGGTAAATATAAACGAAGGCAATCAGTACGTAGTATTCTCTTTACTAACAAATAAACAACATCAAAAACCAACATATAATTCCCTTCCTCCCTTGTCACACGCCAGGGCACACGAAACAAAGAAAACCATTAGCCGCTTAAAGCCTGTAAGCCACAACACTTAGAAATACACAAACGATGCAGAAGAAAGGTCTGTGGTGTGTAGTGTATGGTTGTGTTTGAATTGTGGCTAGGGTGCTGTGTGGTGGGGGGCGAGCTTTAGAGTCGGCACAGCTTATAGCATGCGAGCGAGCAAGGTTGTCCCAGTCTGCTTACGGGACACACTGGGGAGGGACGTCCACGGATCTGCCCTGTGTCCTCCTGAAGGCCAGAACCGGCGGTTCCGT
Source organism: Mallotus villosus (assembly GCA_903064625.1). Taxonomy (NCBI): domain Eukaryota; kingdom Metazoa; phylum Chordata; class Actinopteri; order Osmeriformes; family Salangidae; genus Mallotus; species Mallotus villosus. The sequence goes on from CAEFZP010001013.1 coordinate 7,472, forward strand.
GCAGCCTATCGAACGCTCCTTCTTCTGGATCCCTTGTGCAATCCCTACCTTTCCGGTTGCCGTGTTGGTTTCACACCGTGTCGCGTCGTGAGGTCTATCTTACCGTGTACCACGGACTTCCGCACTTTGCGGTGCGGTAGGCAACGTCGTACAATCGTTTCTTTTAGCTTCATCACCAACTGGATGAACTCCTTCAGGCGCCCGTCTGTCTGTCTACCTGTTTTTCTCGCTCTTCTTCTTTGCCCTTCTTCGAGCATATTCTCAGCATTGTAACCAGGGACCTCCCTCTTCCACATGACACTGTGAGTGGTTGAAACGGCGTCTCATTAGGGCAAGTCCCGCTACTCAATGTACAGAGGTCCTCTAGGGCAACCCTTCTGACAAACCCGACGACGGCTCTATACCTTATCAGTATCAGTGCTGGTCTCCTTTGTTAACTGTTTTTTATTTAATTTAAAAAACAGTAAACAACGTTTCTACCACACAAGACCGGTCAATGTTTTTTGTCCCCCACACCACTGAAGAAAGTTATTTTGATGCCACGCAACTTATCTTGTGTGTTCCCTTTGTCCATATTGTTGGTAACCAGGCAACTTCAACGTTTGGGCTTTGACCTCGTAGACCCCAAGAACAGCACAACCAGGACCGGTCAGCCCAGGTTGGGCTTTTATGAAGCAAAACACCAAACCAATTCAAACCAAATCCTTCTTTGGTGGGAGGGAAAGGTCCCCAGCCAGCTCCAGTATCGCTGGTGTCTCTCTATGTCCCGATTAAGAATATGATAAGTTTGGGTTAGTCCGTCACGCAACTTGCTCTAACCATGGTGCTCTCCCCCCTGCTTTCCCTTTGTTCTAGCCTTGATCTGGGAATCTTCCCCTGTCAACCTGACCTCGAAGCTCCAGGGTTGCACGGTATCCATAGCTCTGGGAACCAGGGGCTCCAGGTATTAAATCATGGATATCCATCATAACTCAATGACAGCGAGAGATATCTGTGTTCGTAGGGGAATAAGAAGCACCTCCTCAGCTCAGAACGTCTCTATGGAGACCTCAGAAGACACCACTCGCAACAGAGGGTTTTCATTTTTATAGTTACAATGAGTATATATTCTCAACGCAATCTACTTTGCATTCTCAGATTCCCCCTTCCAGCAAGAACAGAACATCGGTTCGTACGCCTTTCCCGAAGGAAGAACGCAGCGCATACCTCCCACTGCCCAATAACACTGTAACCCGGTGAGAGAGATATTGTGGAGTTGTGGGTGGAAAAACACGGAAGCGAGGCCAACTCTTACCGTTAAACAGTTGATTATTTAACTTGGAAAAACGTGCATGGAAAGGGGGGCGTGATCACTTGTTAACTTGGGATAGATCGCCATTGTTAACACATGCTGAAACGCCTAACCCTGGCCGTGTAGCTTGGTTATGTTTGGATATCAAGATCACCGGTAGAAAAGTCCTCGAACACTAGTCATTCTTGAAGGATAATGGCGTCATCAACCGTTCGTAAAACCCATGTTGAGCTTGTGGCGCGAGTATTAGTTGAGTAGTTGCGCTCATGCAGAGCCAGAATTATTTAGAGACCTTGACAAAACCTTTGTGTCATGCCATGATACTATTTTTATGTATATTCCATCTCGCAAATGGGAATTAGCTTATCTTTGAGTCCTACCTTTCTTGAGGCCGCATGTTGCCAATGCGATCTACATCGCAATGAGGGGCGCTTCACATTCCTCCATACAGACTGTATCGTTCGTTATTTCGCTATGGTACGTTCTAATGTATAGTGTGGGTTGGGAATCGATTATATGAACCTGAGCGATCTTAAATTTTATGCCGTCTGCTAATTCACTATAGTGTGGTGCCGGCTTTAACGGCAAACTGGAACACATTGTTGTGTTCCCAGGGCAACTGCATAGGCGACCATATAGAGGGATTTGATGTAAATAGCAGGTAATATATTCCCTTACATTGAAACGTCATCTAAATGAATCTAAGGCCCCATGATGTTGCACTGTCACTATGAAATTCATCAGACCAGGGGCGTCGTTAGAACCTTTTTTACTGGGGCAACGTGGCCCCAGTATGATCTTTCTGTTGTCCCAGTTCCAAATCATATAAGTGTTGAGTTTTTAAAAACAATTTTACTTATTAGTCGTGCAATAATTTTTGATTGATCAATCCGGGAAGTATCCCAATCAATGCCCGGGGGTATTCCCCCAGGAAGCAGTATGCACATCACCAGGTAGTTCAACTCCCCTCACTGATTCACAATGTCACACAACTGGGGGTTTTTCAGCAGGGGAGTTAACTTATTCACCTAACCTGTCGCCCCGTAGAGTTTTTTGTCTACAACGCCTCTGCATCATTACTCCTTAGGCTGCCAGAGGGGATTGGTGCCATTGATTGCACCCATAGCCCCATGCTGCATCGCTGCTGAGAATGAAAGGCGATAAAATGTTTCCTTTGAATCGCAGGTCAATTCCACAGCATCATGGTTTCAAGGTAAAGCATAAGGACATGGCTACACATTGTTTTTGGTCATACTGGTATAAAGGAGGAGCCTTCTAATGCACATGGATGTGTCCCCTCACGTTATTGCGTATTTATGTGATGGATTTGAACCCAAGATATTTTTGCATGATGACTTTGGTTTTTGGGACCAGCACTGAGACAAGTGGCCTGGTCGTCATGACTCCGGGTCGTAAGGCGTCTGCCTAGGCCCAACAGACTAGTCAATGTATGCAATTGTAAGGAACATTTTGTATTTGTGCGTTTTGTGATACTGATTAGGCTCATATGAATGTTCTCTTCAGGGCTCTTCAGTGGGATTGCTGTAAGGCCCCCCCTATCCCTGACCTCCAACATACACTATTGCCAGAGAATGCTTTTTTAAATGTGGCCCTAACAGCAACAAGGGTCAAAATGGAAATGACCTTTGGACTCCTAAAACAACTCTTCAACTGCCGGCGTGGGCCTCCGAGTGGTGCCTCCCAGATCCGGCTGGTCAATTGTTAAAGAGCAAATAACAAATAAGCATTGTCCCTTTGCAAGGCACACTTGGAGAAAGTTGAAGTGTCCGTTTTAGATCTACTGTGTTTCAAGGTTCCTTGCTTCCCTGTGTCCTTGACTTGGCCTTGAAGGGGAGGCCCTAGGCTCAGGGAGAGTAAGAAGTTCCTCTTCCTGCTGAGTTGAACCTACCATGCATTTTTATCAATTGAGTCATTTAAAGTATCACTAAAAAGGACTTTGTCCATGTTCAACCACCACATTACAATTCATTACAGACACTATTATCTTCAAAATTCTCGCCACTACGTTCACAACCTGCCCATTTTGTGGTTGCACGATTTGGTGAAAAAACCCCCAAGTGTACCCCCAAACGTTCTCTGAGTCAGAAGACAGTTTGCCTTCATCTATCACATAGCACCCCAATATTCCATACCTATTAAATAAATGCCTATTTGAGCAATACATGTCAGCAGCCACATATGGCATACATACTGGCATATGACGAGTAGTTTCACTGTTTACCTTTTCACTGTGACCGGTTTTGCCAGGGTTTTTAGACAAAATATTAGAGCACAAAAGTTTTAACATTTATGGAATGCATGAGTATAATTATGGTCACATCTTGTGCCTGGGGCAGTGATATCTATACGTCATGTATTTTACGCATTTACAGCGTCTGCAATTTTCGGCCAGCTTTCTCTCCTTGACTTGGCAGCAGCGACGGTGTTACTTTTTGCCTGTATATGTTTATGGGTTCGCATAATTATTGTCTGCTCCTCCTGTGTAAAATATGCTGCTCTTGTTTTGCCCATGTTTGCATGATCTTGATTGGTAGTACAGCCCCTGGTCTTACCTAGTGTTTTTATACAAAAAGGTTCTCCTGCGGGTGGTGTAAGCCCCGGGCTTCTTGTCTAAAGCACGTAGCTTTTCCCTTTCCGCCTGAGAACAAAAGAAAGGTTTTAACCCAAACGTTTAACGTTCCAAATTATTAACCGATCCAAGCACTGGACAGCACACAGACCAGACCAAAGCAGCAAGCAGTCAGCCAAGCTCTCTAGCTAGACAACCACTGAGACTTAAATATGGTGTAACACAGCTGTAGCCACTGACGAGGGGGGCGGAGCGGATTCCCAATCAGGGGATTCCGGTCACTAGTCTGCAACTGGTTTCAGAAACCATCTTGCCCAAGATGACAAACCTAAAAGAAAGCCCCCCCCCACACACACAAACCACAAACAAGACATACGGACACAGAACCACATTTGAACACTGGGGACGTAACAACATATTACTGAAACAGATGCCATGCTAGGTTTTGATTTTAATTTGATTGAAAAATCATATTCACTGTAATTCTTTGTGATGGTAATAATTTACTTGATCGTACCTAGTACAGTTTACAGATACTGACCATCACTCCAAATCCTTGCCTCCTGTCTCTGTTGGGCCCAGGTCAGGTGATGTCAGCCCTTCGGGACTCAGGACTGCAAGACAGCACTGTGCAGATGTTCACAGCCGACCATGGGGACCTGGTCATGGAGCACCGGCAGTTCTACAATATGTCCATGCCGGAGGGCAGCTCCCATGATCCTCTGCTGGTCATGGGTCCAGGGGTGAAGTGTGGCGAGCAGCTCAGCTGGCCTGGACCTCTGGTTGACCTGTATCCCACCCTGTTAGGTGAGGACTGGGAAGCTGGACTCCACAGCCCAGAATGTGGTTTTGGGAAAACATGGTCAATTAGTGGTCTGTAACTCAGATGCTCTTTCAGTTTTCAATGGAAAGGCCTTGAGTAAGACTTCTATGACAGTTAGCAAATGGAGAACTGATTCACAGTTTTCTTACCTATTGGGAAAAGCCACTCGCTTTAAGTTACAATGGTTATTAGATTGATGGGGTGGGGGTGTGCCTAACAATTGTATTACTCTTTGTGTGTCTTTATCCGTTCTATCACATGGCGTACGAAAAGAAAATTTGGATCTTAGCTGAACTTGCAGTATTGACAGTGGATAAATAAAAACTGACATCAGATATTCTTTCAATAATTACAAATGTGCCTATCGTCTTCTTAGCTTAGAGCACTGGCCTCTTCTTCTCCTCTTGTCCCCAAACCCTTTCCCCTTGTCCGTAATAGCCAAATAAAATCCAAAGGGCTCAAAAATAAGTGTTGTTCTATTAATCTGTATATCAGATAGGAGTCCCCTGCAGCTTTGCCTCCTGGACCCCAGTGACCCCCATGGGGCAAAGGTTTTACCCCCTCCGAGCCCACGCTGCTGAGCGCCCTGCCCCCCCGAGCAGACACCCCCTCCCCCGCGCGGCCTCCAGGCCCCCTCCCGAGTCCTCAGCGGCCCCCAAGTAGCACTCCTTCCCCTGCTGCCGACCCCCTGACTGGCTCTGCCCGTCACTCCAGCTTCTGGGTTGCCCTCCTGGTCTGTACTGGTCACCCTCTGGACATGCCCCAACACTCAGCCCTGCCTCCCCGGTCCCCTTCCGGACCCCCCGGCCAGCCTGCCTTGATTTCCTGCTGGGACGTCCGGTGCCGTCCCTTGTGGGGGGGTACTGACATGGCCATGGCCGTACGCCAGCCTGAGTTAGTTTTTCCTGCTCTAGTGTTTACTTGTGTCTGATTCCCTATGTTCTGTGCTTTTGTCTTCTTCTGTGTCTTGTTCATTGGTGTGTCATTTTCTGTCTTCAGACTTCAGGATTAGGTGTTTTGATTAAGAAACACAAAAACAGATATCACCTGACAGAACATCATAGACACTTGCTTTTTTACTTTATTTAATTATTTATCAATAATTTTACTTTATTTATCCCCATAGGAAGCAAATACATGACTTTAAGTCTGCTGTACAACAGCATCTCAATCACAATCACAATAAAGTATCACAAGGAAGTCAGCTAATTTCAGGGCTTGTTACATTTCAGCTAACTGGTCTACTTTGTAAATGTACCGTATGACACCTTGATAATGGATTCTGTGATCAAACAGTAAATACTGCTAGTTTCCACTTCAGTAAGTATACGAGCACCTCTCAAACACCTCTCTCCTGTATCTCCTCCCCCTTTCTACTCTTCTCCTCTTCCCTTCTCTTGTTCACTTCCAATCTCCTGTCCCATACACTTCTAATCTCCATAGCTTTCCTCTCTGCAGTTCAAAACTCACTCAGGGCTGCTAACAGACCAGGGTCTGCAGTACGTCTGAGGTTGTGAAGAAGCCAACCTGAAGAGTGTCTCCTGAGCCAAGACAATACTTCTACCAGAACCTTCTGATCTCTCCTGTCTCTGACTTGTCTCTCCTCCGGTAAGATGTGTGCTTCCCTGAGCTCTCTAACGTCCTGTCTGAGTCTCTCCATCTCTCTATCCTTCTCCTTGATCTCTCTATTCTTCTCCTCCATCTGTCTGCTGAAGTCTCTCTGCATCTTAGTGTGTGAGATCATGATGCTCCTCTGTAGCTCAGGTAGGACCACCTTCATCAGGTTTCTCTCTGCTTCAACTCTGGCCTCTCCTTCATAGTTATCCCTGAACTCCTCCATCTCCTGCCTGTGTCTCTCCTCCATCTCCCTCCTCTCATTCTCTCTCTTCTCTCTAAATCTCTCCAGCTTTCTCTGCATCTCCTCTCTCTGGTCAGTCTCTCTCTTCAGCTCTCTCTCCAGCTCTTTCTTCTTCTCCTCATCCCTCTCTTCCTTCACCTGTCTCTCCAGTTCAGATGTCCGATGGCTGAGTGTTCTGATGTCTCCCTCGTGCTCCTGGATCACTCCCTCTATCTTCTTCAGAGAGTTCTGCAGCTCTGTCTCAAACTTATCTTTCCTCTCTGTCTCCTCCCTCTGTATCTTCTCCTCTCTCTCCCTCTGAATCTTTCCCTCCATCTCTCTGACCTGGGCCTCTGTCTCCTGGTAGGTCTGACTGCTGTAGAAGCTCTCTCTGTTTCCTGCCACCATCTCCTCTACCTGGTGCAGCAGCTCTGGGACCTGAGTGCCATGGGCCCTGTCCTTAATGTTGAGGACGTGGTACCTGTTCCCACATTTCTCTACAAGCTGCTGGAGGTCCTGACTTCCTGTTTGGAGAAACTGCTCCATGCTCTGCTCTCTCAGACTGTCATCATGGGTGAACAGAATGACAGTGTGTCCCCAACAACCCTCTCCAAACATGTCCTCCATTCTCTCCATGGCTCCTCTCTCCTCCCCCTCAGAGGGCTCCACTGGTACGACCAGGAGGAAGGCGTGGGGTCCCGGGGCTGACAGACGGACACACTGCCCCACATCCTGTCTCATCTCCTCCAGAGAGAGTCCAGGGCAGAACCAGTCTGGAGTGTCCACCAGCACCAGCCGTCTCCCACACACGTCCCCCTCTCTCCTCCTACTCCTCTGGGTGACTGCAGAGGGGCTGTCCTGGGCCCCAAACTCCTCTCTGCCCAGGATGGTGTTTCCTGCTGCCCTCCTCCCAGCCCCAGTCCTCCCCAGCAGCACCAGTCTCAGCTCAGACACACTGGGAGACACTGGAGGGTCTGGACTGCTGCTCTCTCCCCCCACTGCAACACAACACAGGGACATGGTCACACCACTGGTTTAGTTGGTTTATAGTTGGAAAGGAAAGTACATCTAGACTGATATTAACTACTCAATTGGCTGTGTTTTACTGTGATTAACATCTGAAAAATACAGACAACATAGAATAACATGCATTTAAATGTGTTATAATGATTATCTCTATCAGAATAAATCATAATAAAAGTTTCTCACTGCAGAGCAGTATACATAGCAGTATCAGGACATTTGAGATTATAAACCTGAACTCTATAATCACTATGAAACACACAGTAGGATAGAAGGACAGTAGATAATGGGTTACATGTTCAGGTGTTTGTGTCTGTAACAGAGTTGATGACTCACTGTTTGGACGGTCATCCATGCTGCGTCTCCTCCTGCCTCCAGGGACCCCAGTAGAACCTTCATCCTGTGGTAGTGGTGGGTCTGTATCTGGGGTCTCTCCTCCCACTACAACACAACACAGGACACAGCTCAAACTACTGACGTGAGGGTCACCCTGGACATTCATACCAGATGTTCACCTCAACAGAGTCATCTGACTATGATACTGAACACAGAGTTAGACAGGTTGCTGTAGGTGCATGACCAGTGTATAGAGAATGGACTGGGTCAGATATTTAGGTGTTTTAACAGAGTTGAGGACTCACTGTTTAGAGGAGGCTCCATGCTTTCTCTCCTCTTGATTGGTAGTTTGGGTTCTGCTTCTGAGATCTCTCCTCTCTCTAACACACAAGATGAAACAACCATTCAGTGGACATCATATTTAGAGTGAAATATTCAAACTAAAACTTCACATTATAACACTCACCAGTGGTTTTAACCGATAACTCATTTCTCTGTCTCTCTACCTCAGTGTTTAGGTCACATATCTGCTGTGCTGAAATAATTGAAAATAAAAACCATAAACATACCATTTCCAAATACAAAACACTTCAAATATATAATTGAAATTATATGAAATACAAATGATGCCATGAAATCTTACAAAGTTTAATGTTTTCATTTTGGACATCTTCCACATGTCTGTTTCTCTCCTTCAGCAGTTCATCTCTCTCTCTTAGTTGTTTGTCCTTCACTTGCAGTCTCTTCTGTGTCTCTTTACCTTCACTCTCTAGTCTCTCCAGTCGTTGGTCTCTCTCTTCTAGTTGTTTGTCCTTCCCTTCCAGACTCTTGTCTCTCTCTTCTAATTGTTTGTCTTTCTCTTGCAGTCTCTTCTGTGTCTCTTTACCTTCACTCTCGAGTCTCTCCAGTCGTTGGTCTCTCTCTTCTAGTTGTTTGTTTTTCTCTCCCAGTTCCTCCTGCCTCCTCTTTAGTTCATCATCTTTCTCTTTCAGCTGATTGTCTTTCTTTTCACACACTTTATCTCTCTCCTTCAGCAGTTCATCTCTCTCTCCTAGTTGTTTTTCATTCTCTTTCAGCCTTTTCTCTCTCTCTTTAGCGTCACTTTCTAGTCTCTCCAGTCGTTGGTCTCTCTCTTCTAATTCTCCCTCCTTCTCTCTCAGTCTCTGGTTCCTCTCCTCCAGTTCAGAGTCTTTCTCCTGCAGTTGGACTGTGAGCTTCTCTACTTGGTTGTTCTTGTCTTGCATTTCTTTTCTACGCTCCTCCTGTTGTCTCTCCTTCTCTCTCACCTGCTGGGTCATGTCATCCAGTTGTGTCTCTTTCTCCTGAAGCTGTTGGTTCTTCTCCTTCAGTTGTTTTGTGGTTTCCTCCAGTCTGCTCTCTGTGTCCTCTAGTTGTTTATTCCTCTCCTCCAGGAGTGAATCCTTCTCTTCTATCCTCTTTTCACTCTCCCTCAGTGTCTTGTTCACCTCCTCCAGGTGTCGGTCCTTTTCCTCCATCTTCTGGTTCCTGTGCTCTGGCAGTTCATCTCTCTCTCTTAGTTGTTTGTCTTTCTCTTGCAGTCTCTTCTGTGTCTCTTTACCTTCACTCTCTAGTATCTCCAGTCGTTGGTCTCTCTCTCCTAGTTGGTTGTCCTTCTCTTGCAGTTCCTCCTGCCTCATCTTTAGTTCATCATCTTTCTCCTTCAGCAGTTCATCTCTATCTCGGGCCTTTTCCTCCATCTTCTGGTTCATGTTCTTTAATTGTTCCTCCTTTAATAGCGTCCTCTTTAGTTCATCATCTTTCTCCTTCAGCTGCTTGTCTTTCTCTTCTAGTTGTTTTTCATTCTCTTCTAGTCTCTTCTCTCTCTCTTTACCTTCACTCTCTAGTCTCTCCAGTCTCTCTTCTAGTAGTCTATTGTCTACCTGTACCTCTGGAAGTGAATAATAACAATCTGGTATTAGACCAATAGATGCAGACATCATTGAGACAGCAGGCTGGTCATTTGCAGGGATTTTAAATGCAGCAATACGTTTGGCTGACACAATGAACAGCAGTTTACAAAAACGCCTTCTGTGTTGGATCTGTTTAAATACATTATTCAAATATAATCTATATTACAGTTTTTTACAATCGCTATGACGTTTTTTTCCATACCTTTAACACGTTTCCTAAACTCTTAACACAGTTAGCACAACATCCGTCTGTGTTGGCTATACAATTAACACATTTCTTGTTGCTTTGACACAAAATGCATAGAGTAAACACAAATTTTAAATGCTTAAACTTATTTTACACACAAGCTCAACCAAGACCAAAACAATGGATTTTTACTGGCCAATTTACCATTGCTTTCACACTGTATGCCAAAACAGATGTTCATCATTTTCAAAACCTAACTTATTGGCTGAAGTAACAACTGTTCATATTGTGAATTGAAACACAAATATATCCTCTGTATTTTACGTATTCCATTGCTACTGAGAAAAAGCTGCTTGAAGTTATGCAAATACTATAAATCACAGTTGATTCCCAACTAGGAAACACTATGGTGTTGAGGTTCTTTCAATCGCATGACCATAATGGTATATAAACTGCAAAGTGGAGCTCTTTGGGCTGATCTGGCTGAAAAAAAAGAAAGGAGAAGAAAGTAGGAATACAGTAATACCTGCACGAAGGAGAGGAAGACAAGTACCAGGACAAGGTAGAGGAGTGGGACAAGGGCAATGGAGAGGAGTTATATGTGTATATGTGTAGTGGCGCTCAGAGAAGGGCCAGGGCTAGGGTAATACTGTAAATGGCAGCTATATTGCATATCTCTTGCAGTAATGTCCTGTTGCAAATGAAGCCTTTACTGCAGCAATAATGTCTTCTTTTTTTCAATACAGTAACCGTACATTCTATAAAGTAGGGATGCACCGATCCAGCTTTTTCAGTCCCGATACCAATGCCTGGGCTTTGTGTATCTGTCGATACCCGATACCGATCCGATATTAATTTAATTAATAATAAACTGTATACCTTATACCTTCCTTCCAGACTTTCCTAACTAAACATTACCTTGCTTTTTTTCTGAATATTTGTTATTTAAAAAACAATTGTGCATTCAAAATTTGAAAGAAGAATGTAATCAAACGTATTAAAATAAATAAAATGTAGCAGTAGAAACAAAACGGTGTATTGGTCAAACATACAATAGTAATCAAACAGATACCAAACATTGTAAACATGTAAAAAAAAATGATATTGATTTGTTGTCGTTGGTGTGTGAACCATGGTTTTTAGCTTGAAGCATTGCACTGTGCGGTGTACAGCTTGTGTCCAACCAGTGGACAGGTAAACTTAAAAGCAACATGGAGCGAGCCAAAGAGTAGTCTGTGTGGAGATATTTCACGCTTGCCACGCCAACTAGTTCGTCGGCTGTTTGCAATGTCTGCAAAGTAAATGTTTTGAGTGGTGGTGGTAGTACTGCTAAGTACAATACTACCAATTTAATCAAGGAGATCCAAAAGCACAATGCTAGAAGCACGCCGAAATCCTGCAGCTCAACAACTCTATACTGTGTAGAATCTACAGTGTAGATTAACCTGTAGCATCGCACATATGTGATCGTTCGAATGCGGGTCTCACAGCGCAACGTCGCATATATGCAATTTCTGAAATTCCAACGGAATATTTTTCGATAGACAAAAACTAGCAAAACGCTGTATGGCTTCAATATGTAGAAGGCTAACAGGTAACACTAGCATGCTAGTAGCATTGCTACGAGTATTATGCTTGCTGTGGGGACCGTTTGAAATATTTAGAACTCACGCATCTAAAGGTTCGGTTAACTCATGCTGCTGACAAATGACACAGGATGCGCTACGGGGAAAAAATGGATGGATCGGCCCATGGATCGGCAAATTTTTCCGATCCCCGATCCAGCTTTTTTGTCTAGATCGGGTCCGATATCCGATCTTGGTATCGGATCGGTGCACCCCTACTATAAAGCTACTCTGAGATGGGTCCTTCATTTTTTGTTCTGAATTTCTGCAGCAAAGAAACAAAATGCATTACATAACTAAACCCAACAAAACAAAAATGTAGAGAGGCTTCAAAAGAAACTGCATTGCAAACACAATATACAATCCATATACTGTGAGACCTGACACATATTATATGAATGCAGTTTCTGTAATTTCATCTGATGTTAGTGTTTTTATGACATTGTGCTATGATTGACTACATATTCCTGTGAAAAGAGAATGTGTGTTAGTGTTTGCTAGAAATTGTGTCATGTTTAGTGTATTTTTGTGTTATGAAAATGAGTGTTTGAGTTTAGTTAACAATGTGTGATTTTGAGCATGAAATTAACAGTTTTGCCAATTGTGTGTGGTGCGTTAAGGGTTTAGAAAACTTGTTAAAGGTATGGAAAAAAACGTCATAGCCATTGTAAAAAACTGTAAGACCATAAATAGACTTGAGAATGTGCCTTCACTGAAGCAATGGAAATCTATCGTTTTATTGGGTGTGCCACGATGACGTGGCGCATCCTTTGTAATCTCACATATATATTTATTATTATTATTATTATTTATTTTAGCCCCCCTAATCCTCGGTCAATATTTGGACTACATAGACAAAGTACGTGTCAAAAGTTTCGTCTTGCTAGCGATTGATATGCTATTACTTTTATTTACGTTCCGTTGCACAGTTTAGGACCATACAACGTTTTTGTGGCATAAAGTTGATTTTGTCGGCAAAGGGTAGACTACTCAGTTATAATAGCCTACGTCACAGTGTCGGCACATGTTAGCAACGACGCATTAGATACGACCACCTGGTACCTTATCCAGCGGATGCCTCACTATAACCCAGCTGCTGGTTCATCTGCAGCATAAATGTAATTGTCAACGGTCTTTTCAGCAGGGACATATTTAGCTAATTTACTAAAGGGTTATCTGTTGTAGCCTACCTACCAAGATAAGGGGACAGCAAAAATACTAGTCCGGCGGTGTACTGTAGCCACATTTCTTGCAGCAACTGAATGGTGAGATTCTCCCAGTCCTAGCTAGTACTGTAGGTGTTGTTGAGGATAGCGTTAGCTTGTTTTAGCCGTTAGCACTACCTCAGTTTGCAACCGGCTAACTTAGTCTACATTTACTAGTCTAGCCAGCGAAGCAAATGTCAACTATACAGAAGAACCCTACCGAAATAAACGTACTGTACTGCAAACGATTTGTTTTAAGGAGTTTTTTTTGCAACTGTCTGCTTTTGGAATGTTTAGCGTAGCTCTAGTAGCCTAGATAGCTCTAGTCTAGCTAGCTAGCTATCTTAGCTAACGACTGGCTGTTCGTTCGTGAAGGCGCCGAAAGTGGATGGTAATACAAATAGAAAAGGTAGCGTTAGTCTACTGTACAGTAGGCTACATTAAACAGAAAATTAAAAATGTGATAACAACGTTGTGTTTTCTTCGTGTTTGTATGAATCAATTTAAATAGTTGTATGTGCTTACTTCTTTTTGCTATGCTTGCTCAGGTAATGCTAGCTAGGCATTGAGGCGTTTAATGACCAACCCAACATTCTGGGTTAAATGGTCAACCCATCTTGCTGGGTTAGTTTAACCCAACGTGTGTTCTGTCCTATATATTTAACTAGCCGCTGGGTTGGAAACAATGTTTTGGAGTGTAGACAAACTGGAATAGTATAGTCCCATAGCCTACAATTGACCCTTTCAATATAGCAAAGATGGGTGTTCATGCGAATGGGAGGTGATATGAGCGGTTGTGACACTGACACGGTAAATTCTAAAAAGTTACATTTTCCAAATATTGGTTACAAGAAATATTGAAGTCACTCATTGTTCGAATTACAGGTTCACTTGTTAAAGTCTTTCAAAATTGTAAACAGAGGCTTTGACTGCGTCCATTTGGTTATATGGTTACTTTTTTCACACACTTTGTACAGGCTAATAGGCCTACTATGTAGCGCAATAATTTAGAACGGTGAACATAAAGTTTTACTGGAACTACTTATTGGGTGTGCTCGGGCTTCGCCAGAGCCAACCTTTGTTATCTCACATATATAATATTATTCTTTTTGCGCCCCTAAAACTCGGTCAATATTTGCGCTACATAGACAACGTCGACGTCAAAAGTTTCGTCTTGGTAGAGATTGAGTTGCTTAGATTCCATCTGAAATATTTCCAGTGATAACGTTGTTACAGTCGCTTCTTTCCAAGTGTGTTCTTAATGAATTATTATGCAATAGACTGTGAGTAGGCTAAATGCTTGAAAATATCACTAGAAGGGAAAAACCTAAAGGGACGGACAAGCAGGCACACCCTCACAATTTCCCCAGAAATTGTATGCTCTCTAGTTTTATCTGTAGTCTTTGACTTTATACTCACCAAGAAAACAAGCAGATTCCTCTCTTCGTCTCTTGTCCTCTGGGCTCTCACTTTGTAAATAGTCTTTAACTGAAACAATGATGGAGAACTGACATGTTAGATATGTTAGCTACTTGGAACATATACAGTTCAGCTTCTAACACCACCAGCACAGCAAAATGTGTTGAAATACTTTTAATACAATTGTACAAATTATAAATGATTTAATGTTTCCATTTCTAAATCCTCCCTATTGGTCTAGTTTCTCTTAGAAAAGCACCAATGAATATCTCTCTCTGCTTGTACAATCCCACAACAAGGCCTCCACCGTCAGTCTTGTAATACCCTGAGCCCTCAGACTCACCTTTAACCTCTCTCTTTCCCTCTGTCCATCTGCCTCAGCCTTACTGATAGACACCATCACCTCACCCCCCTCCTCCCTGAGGGCCTGCTTAGCCAGACTGTCTGCACTCTGGAACCCACATCAGTTTTACCCACACCCCCATCCTCCTCACACCATTGTGACCTCGGAGCACCTCATACAGCTCCACAGGTCCTGTCTACCGTGGGATTGTACACTCATCAGAACTGCACTAGAGTCTGAGCATATAACCACTCCAACCTCCTCCATCCACTCTAAGGCCAGTCAAATCACCTACAGTTCCACTGTAAATACAGCCAGGTGATCTAAGAAGCACTTTCAGACCATGACCTCCCTATCAGGTACAACAAACACTTCCCTGTTCAACCAGGCTGTGGATCCTTTGACCCACTTGTGAATATTTGTAGCCATCCATTATACACAGAAAGCACCCGACTACAGAACATCTCAGCCAAAGCGGCTCCCACCCTGTCCTCATACTGCCCCACTGCACAGTGTTAGGACCTGGGCTTGCACTGTGTCTAGCTTGGTCAGAGAAGAATTGCTTCCCCATAGACAATACACCCATAATATATAACTGCTCTAACCAGAACCTCACATACACTGTTTGCACTTGGCAAACACTTTTTCAATATGATCAGCCCAGGTCAACCTCTCATCAAAATAGACCCCAGAAACCTGAGTACCTGCTCCCTCTCCAAACCATTCCCATACAACATCATGCAGACCTCCTCCACTACCTTCCTCCTGGTAAAGAACAGTCTTCAACTTCTTAACCGAGAAGTTTGACTAACATCAGACCTGGACCCAGGCTCACGTGGATCTCAGGAGCAAAGCTTATTATGGGATACATCTGAATAATACTGTGAGTGTATCTCTGCTCACATGTTTGACCATGAAGGGAGGGTTTTCAGATATTCAAATAATGGCATTATGACATTTAAAAGAAAACAATAGCAGTGTTATCTTCAAAGTCTGACATATATTGTTACATTCTTAACCCATGATGTTGCATGTCATGAAAGAGATATATGAAATTACTCACCCCATGCTGAAGTTGTGTAGAAGGATATGAAATAGAAAGTTAAAACATCATTAAAACAGAACACATCAGTATACTGTGTGAACATTGATGATGAATAACATGTTAGTGTCAATAACCAGATTTTTTTAAAGCAAGGATGTGTAGTGGAAAATTCTATTGCACTGAGTTCTTTAAAAAATGTAGTAGGCTAACAGCACGGAACGAGACAAAAATGTGATGCAAAGAGTTTATTTGAATCCAGCACAAAGGTTTGACTCCAACAAACGTGAGTAAGACCCCGGGATCAGACTGACGATTTTTCTCTGGACATTCGTTTATATATTTTCTTTCCTATTATTCAGATTTTACCATTGGTGCATTAAAGTTGGTCATACATGTATATATGCATTGGTCCCTGGTTGGCCAAGTTTAGCAGACTTTGCGTCTCCTCTGGTCGGATGATCAGCGAATTCTTCCCTCGTTCTGGGGCCCTCGCAGCTGCACAGGGCTGCTGGGTTTTAGGCCATAAATCTGTCCTATGCTATCTAGGCTCTGTAGTTCTTAGCTTTTGGGCCTTGTAGTTCTTTCGGGGAGAAGCCTACACGCATACTTTCCTCTCAGGCACTCAACCTCTATCTTGGCCTTTATTTCTTATGTTTTTAGTGGCACTATTAATCAGTAAACAGTTATGCATCTGGTTTTAAATAATATAGCATATCAAGATAAATAAAGTGATTAAGAGGTTCATCTTCAATTATATAATCCATAATCATTTCTCCATCTTCATAATCACAACAGTGGGATGTTTTTTTCCACAACAGATGCTCTATGAGATGCAGCTGCTGTATGTTAATGGTCAACATACATCCGTGTAAACTATGACTCTATGCATGTTACATGTTTTTTCAACATGTTCTTCACTATGCACCACTGATAAGTGATGTGAGTCTGTGTCATCAAACACTGAAGATATATATATACAAGCTCAGAGTATGGAGTGGTTAGAATGGGCAGCATAACCAGCTAACCACCACTAATGCTCCAACTCCTACTTACATGTGAAAGTATAATTGTATCTGTGCAGACAGCGACACTGTTGTCATAGTTAATGTAGAGATGTTCATAATCATGTTCTGTAGATACAGAACAATGACCCTCCCTGGACCACAAACCCACACATAGATGACCTGACAAATGTCCCCTCCTCTATCTGACCTCCTGTAGTCTCTCAGCCTCAGAGACAAGTTGCTTCTCTCCAGCTCCTGGGTGACCAGACTCACTCTGACCCGCTCAGTCTGCGCCCCGCCTCTGTCTCCCGCTGCTGGGTGCTGGGCCATGCCTGGTGGATTGCTGCCTTCTTCGACTGTCTCTCTGAAGCACTCCGCTGGATCCTCCTCAACGAGTCCAGAAGTCCCCTCCTCCTTCATCTCCTGGACGACTTCCTCACTATCGACCCCCCTTCATCTCCACTGGTGCAAGATCCACACATCGCATCAGGCTTGGCTCTGCTAACAGCCTCTACCACACTGCATTAGCCTCGGCTTTGCTACCAGCCTCCACCAACCACATAAGGCTTGGCTCTGCTACCAGCCTCTACCACACTGCATCAGCACTACCAGCAGAGGAAGCCAACCGCGGCACATCATATGTCCGTGTTGTGGTTAACCATTGGGGGGAGGGGGGGCGCTTGACCCTAGGACCGGCACTGTCAGTGGGGACCTCACCCTTGCTGTCATTGGAACTGTAATGTGTTCCTTTACATTCTCTAATCCTTCTTTCTTCTCTCTGTCCCTCCTCCACACCTCCCCTGTGGTGTGGGGGGTTGAGCTGTCAACATCTGCCTGGTCGCCGGTCTGACAACATTGGACTCTGGTCACCAGTGGACATCGATCTCTGACAGTCTGCCTACATTTGACTTAGTCACCAGCAGTGATGCCGGTAACGCGCTACTTAGTAACGCGTTACTCTAATCTGACCACTTTTTTCAGTAACGAGTAATCTAACGCATTACTATTTCCAAACTAGTAATCAGATTAAAATTACTTGTCCAAATCACTGTGCGTTACTATTTTGTCATTAATAGTAAATTATATATTTGATTTCTTCTCGAGTCTCTGGGAGTGAAGTCATGTAGCGTATGTGACAATTTAGTCACGTTTTCAGCATGAGGGTCACGTCACGTGTATAGTCTACATAGACCTACTACGCAGCGACACAAACAACGGAGGAGAGAGAAATGCGCATTTTCGAGTTGGAAATACAATCACTATTTTGAGTATTTGTCAGCCAAAGATGGAAATATCAAGGTTTGTTGTACTCTGTGCTGGTGGCGACAAAGTACTATCAAGCTACAAAAACACGACGTCAAATTTGGCGAGAGACATTTGGAGTCGCAGCACTGCATAGTCAAATTTACAGAGCAAATCCCGTTTCGGTGACTAAGGTACAACCACGGGTTCTTGCTCCACTGTTTCACTCATGACATGCGATTATAACATAAGATTAGTCCAAAGTTACAAATGATACATGATATCAGCCTACATGTGGTGTTATACACTTGTTTTGTTTTGTAAAACCACTCCTTGCTTCTCTAATGCTGTGAACAACAGGTACAATGTGCATAAAACATGTTGGAAATCATTTAATAGTTACATTTATAAACAATGTAGATCATAAATAGTAAGTTTTGCCATTACAATGTTAATATGTCAGGTCAAGAAAGACTGTCATTATTGTTTTTTTTTATAAAAGCATGTAGCCTTTTTTGGGGGAAATAGTTTTTAAGTTCAATTTAAAATGTCAGGAGATACATTGTACATTGTTGTTGTGTACATTACTGTTAAAAATGCACTTCTAATGAAGTGAGTGTTGGCAAAACCGGTTGTCATTTTTATGTTGAGGCGGCGGAGGTGTTGTCGGCAGCTGCTGAAAGTAACTTAAAAAAGTAACTTGTAATCTAATTTAGTTACTTTTAAAATTGAGTAATCTGTAAAGTAACTAACTTACTTTTAAAATCAAGTAATCTGTAAAGTAACTAAGTTACTTTTTAAAGTAATAGGATTACTTTTTCAAAGTAACTGTGGCAACACTGGTCACCAGTGGACATCGGTCTCCTATGATGGACAACACAGAGTTCCTGGTCCCTTCCTGTCCATCTACCTGGCTGTCCTGTGATGCTACTCCTCCCAGCCTTGTGGCCACCATTACTCAAACTGACATGCGCCAATTAAGAGCTCTGTTTAACCCTGGATATCTGTGTTTCAAAGTCCATTTACACATTTGTATTCTCTACTCCTAATGTATGACTATATTAGTCTAGCCTTTAGCTTGCACCTCTCTGTCACTGACCGTCTTTGGAGGAGGGAATCCTCACTGAATTGCTCCAGCCAAGGTTTTTCTCAAATAGTTTCACAGGGGGGTTTTTCCCTGTCTTCCTTGAAGGTTTAGGTTGGTTGAGGGGCATTTCTATGGGCATCTGTGAAGCCCTCTGTGACATTGCCTGTACAAAGGACTATATGAATAAAAATAGATTTAGATGTGATTTTCCAGAGCGACGCTAAAAGTGGACCTCATGATCAATGCTTTTTATAGGATACAATCTGAATTATTCCATGTTTGTATCTCTGCTTCTCAGGTTTGACCAATAAAGGAGGTATTTGAAATGTTATGTGGAAGAGGGTGGAACCACACAAATTAAGTAAAGTTAAGTTCACTTAATTTTAAGTTATCTTTAAAGCCTATGCAATTAATACATCATTAGTATCGTAAGCAGAAGTGCTGCTCTGTCAGTAGTCCTACATCAACATACTGTGTTCCTACATCAACGGGTTCTGTGTTCAGGCTCTTTCATAAAGAGGATGACTGTTCGGCATCTCCACATATAAACATTTCATGTTTTACTGAGAGAATATAACAACACAGAATGATCATCTTACACTATATCCAGTAAGATAATTGAGGGATGTCATGTGCATTTGAGTGAATTGTTTGTTCAACATGTTCTTCACTAATATTGATCCCTACTAAGTGATTTGAGTCTCTTCCAATACTGTACATCTCTACAAGCTTAGAGTATAGACGGGTTAGAATGGGCAGCAGAACCAGATAAGTCAGAACACCTCTAATGCTCTAACTCAGTGTTTTTCAAAGTCTGGGTCGCGACCCACGGGTGGGTCGCGGGGGATGAAAATTGGGTCGGCAAATATGTTTTCATAATTATTTTGTCAAAGGTTTTTGTAAATTACTTCATAACCATTTTCTAGTAGTGCTTTGTTTCCTGTTTATTTCCCGTTTTACATGGTATTTTCTTTTATTTTGAAATGATTGCGCAACAAGCTGGTGCTAGGTGCTGTAATCGGACATAGCCTACCTGCAGAAGAAGAAGTTGGGAAGGATAGCGAACTCACGTGTAGCTCACAGAATAAATACGGAGATTTTATATATTTAGGCCTAAATATATAGGCTGCAGCACCCCCTGACAGCACGAGAATTTAAAATGATATGACTTGAAAATCCACCACCGCAGCCCCGCAGTAGCGGACTGGCCATCGGGAGCACCGGGAGAAGAATAACGATGGAAAACCAGGCTAAGAAACGTAAGGGTGGGGCTGAAAAATTGAGGCAAAAAGACATCACCTTCACTAGACAACGTTTTACCAATGAAAAAACGGCTGTGTTTATTTAACATAAAGCTCAAAAACGATTTTGCGCTCAAATAAAGGCCCAAAATGTTGCCTCGCGCGTTACGCGCGCTCGCATTCAATGTAGAAGTAGCGTTACCTAGCTTTTGTTCCGAACTAGCATCACATCAAACACAGACTGTGCATGCATTAGCAGGGCAGCTGTGGTTTCGTAGATACTTTAGAACTAATTATTATGTTAAAACTTGAACAAATAAATAATAACGGTAGAAAAATTTTACATTTGCAAGCACCCCTTTTCATATCATTTGGGTCGCGATGGTTTGTCATTTTGAAAATGTGGGTCGCCGAAAAGAAAGTTTGAAAACCACTGCTCGAACTCATACTTACATGTGAAAGTATAATTGCATTTGTGTAAACAGAGAGACTGTAGAGTATTTTATAGTTCATGTAGAGATGCATATAATCATGTTCTGTAGCTGCAGAACATTGACCTTCCATGGACCCCTGTGCTTCTCTCCAGCTCCTGGGTGACCAGACTCACTCTGCCCTCATAGCCCCTCCCCTCTATCACCTGGCCATTCTTATACAGGTTAATACTCATCATTACAAACAGCAGAGCCTTAACCCATCATTGTACACTGTACTCAAGAGTAAACTGGCCTTCTCTTTTTATGAGACGACTTAGTCACTTGTATGTTTTTATTTACAAGGCGATCTTAGGTAAACTCCCTTGTTATTTATCATCGTATATGTCCAGAAAATGTGTCCCCCATGCGTTAAGGTCTCAGGACATGGTGCTCATGACTGTTCCTCAAGCTCGTACAGAGCTGGGTAAAACAGCTTTTAAGTTTGTTGCGCCGTCGTCATGGAATAACCTGCAAAAGCATCTTAAGCTTCAGGACCTAGTAACTCTAAACGAATTTAAGGCTGTTGTTAAGAGTTTGAAGTTGGACTCCATCGGAAATTGTGAATGTTTTTAGTTAAGTATCTTATTTTTATGATTTACAACTGTACTTAATATCGAACTTGTATTTTATATTGTGTTTTATGTGTAACTGTGTTCTGCTGTCCATCTTGGCCAGGTCTCTCTTGTAAAAGAGATTTTAATCTCAATGAGACTAACCTGGTTAAATAAAGGATAAATAAAAATAAAATAAAATACACTCTGTCTATCAAACTACAGCTATATCAAAGTTCCCTCTAAACTGATCAGAACATGATAGTATGTTAAAATACATGTTAGAGGTCAACCTAAATGCAAATATCTTAAATGTGAGAGTTTATAACACATTGTATTCATCCTCTCCTTATTAGGGTCCTTCTCTCTGTGGTGTTGTACCAGGGAGCAGGTTCAAGTGCAGCTTAGGAGCAAAGCTTATTATGGGATACATCTGAATAATACGAGTGTATCTCTGCTCACAGGTTTGACCATGAAGGAAGAGTTTTCAGATATTTAAATAATGGCACCATGAAACTTAGAATTCAATAGCAGTGTTATCTTTGAAGTCTGAAATATATTGGTACATTCTTAACCCATGATGTTGTATATCATGAAAGAGATAAATAAAAGTACTCACCTTGTGCTGAAGTTGTGTAGAAGGATATGAAGTAGAAAGTTAAAACAGAACACATCAGTATACTGTGTGAGTTAATCTTAAACATTGATGATGAATAACATGTTAGTGTCAATAACACTACGAGCAGCACGGTGGCGCAGTGGTTAGCACTGTCGCCTCACAGCAAGAAGGTCCCTGGTTCGAACCCCGGTCCAGGTCCTTTCTGTGTGGAGTTTACATGTTCTCCCCGTGCCTGCGTGGGTTTCCTCCGGGTACTCCGGTTTCCCCCACCATCATAAAAAGACATGCATCATGTATAAATGTGATTGAATGCTGGTTGAATGAATGTTGGTGGTGGTCGGAGGGGCCGTATGGCGCTGATTGGCAGCCTCGCTTCCGTCAGTCTGCCCCAGGGCAGCTGTGGCTACAATTGTAGCTTACCACCACCGGTGTGTCTGTGTCTGAATGAACACTGGACTCTGTAAAGCGACTTTGAGTGCCATGAAAAGCGCTATATAAATAAAATGTATTAATTAATAACCAGATTTTTTTATAGCAAGGATGCTCTATGAGATGCAGCTGCTGTATGTTAATGGTCCTAAATCAACATACATCAGTGTAATCTATGGCTCTATGCATTAGAGTTGCATGTTTTTTCAAAATGTTCTTCACTATGCACCACTGCTAAGTGATGTGAGTCTGTGTCATCAAACACTGTAGATATATATACAAGCTCAGAGTATGGAGTGGTTAGAATGGGCAGCACAACCAGCGACCACTACTGCTCCAACTCCTACTTACATTTTAAAGTATAATTGTAGTTGTACATGCAGAGAGACTTTGTCGTCATAGATAATGTAGAGATGTTCATAATTATGTTCTTTACCTTCAGAGCAATGACCCTCCCTGGACCATAAACCCACATGTAGATGACCTGACAAATGTCCCCTCCTCTATCTGACCTCCTGTAGTCTCTCAGCCTCAGAGACAAGTTGCCTCCATCCAGCTCCTGGGTGACCAGACACAATCTGCCCTCATAGCCCCTCCCCTCTATCACCTGGCCATTCTTATACAGGTTAATACACTCTGTCCATCAAACTACAGCTAGAGTTCCCTCTAAACTGATCAAAACATGAAGGTATGTTTTAATGGATTTAGATTCAGTTTCAGTTTAGATTAACTGAAGTTTGGGAGGAAGATAGCGCACCAAGACTCCTCCTTCACTCCAATCCACTGATACGCATCAGCTCAGTTAAAGCACGGAGGAATGTGACCAAACCCAACTGCCGTTTTCAATGACGAGTTCTGCATGAAGTCTCTTCCGTTCCTCTGGTCCTTGGGCTAGCATGTTATTGTTTTGCATGCGTACATCTCGTTGCCTCTCTGTCTTCGCTGCTGCGTGTTTGCGTGTCTGCTGCTCCCGTTGCTGTTTCAACTCGTCTGCTCTTCGCCTCGTCTCCTCGCTCCCGCAGATCGCGTCCCGGCCCTGACGTCTACGGAGGAATGGACATTCTGGACCTGTTCCCGTCGGACGACGAGTTCCCCTCCCGGCTGGAAAGGCTGAGTCCCCGAGACCCCCGGTCGCTCCCCGTGTGGTGCTGCTCCGGGCTCCACCGCTTCCCTGGGTCCCACGGCTCCGCTTCCTGTTCCCAGGCGTCGGTTCTGCCGCCCTCCGAGGTCTCCACCTCCGGGGCCTTCTACTCGGGATCACTCCCGGGCCAGGGCTCGGCGGCTCCGCAGTCCCTCACCATGGACCTACCAGCGTAGCACTCCGACTAGACTGTTGCGGGCCTGCAGTTCCTCCTCCGGGCTCGGGGGATCCGGTTTTCCCGGTCGTATCGAAAGGCTCGGCTCTTCCACCTCTCTCCTTTGTGGACTCTGGGGGCCGGCACGCCTCCCCACTACCACTCCCTCCCGCCCTGCCTCTCCCACTGCTGGGAGTTGGGCAGCGCCTGGTGGGTTCCTGCCTCTTGCCTCTTCTCCCTCGCCCCCCCCGTTCCCCTGCCTCCCTCCCTCCCTGCTCCTCCTGCCCTGGCTTCGGCTCCTGCCCTCGTCAACCTTCCTGCCCTTGGGCTCTCTCTGCCCTGCGCCTGGCCCTGCCACTGCCCCTGCTTGCTCTGGTCTGGCCCTGCCTTCTCCGGGCTGCCCGCCTCTAACCTTGCCCTGTGCCTTCCCTCCTGCAGGTGTCTCCGATCCGGACATAATGCCCGCCCCGGCTGCTGCCCCTCCCGTCAGGACCCTGCCCGTCCCTGCCTCCACCGTCCCGCGGCCCCCTCTGCCTTCAGACCTTCCCCCGTGTCTCCCTCCCTCCGGCCAGCCATCCTCCAGGGTGATTACGTGGCCTTCTCCTCCTGTCCCATGTCGCTGGCCCCGTCCTGCTCCGCCACCCTGAACCCGCCCGGTGACTGGAGCTCACGGCAGCCGAGTTCTCTTACGCGTTCTCTCTGTTCCGGGACATCGTCTGTTCCTTCTTTCCCGAGCGCCGGGCGGAGCTGGACGACTATCTCTACCTCATCCTGCAGCTCGCCCTACGGTTCGGGGGCTCCGGGTTTTACATGAATCAAGTCTGGTTCTAGTCCGAGGCCACGGGGCGGCTCCAGCAATTCAATGACCACCTACTGGGGCTCGCTGGACAATGAAATCTGTTGTGGTGTTTTGGCTGCCCAGTCCGCCCTGCCCTGCTACCCTGCATTCCCTGGTGTGCAACCGCTTTCTCCTCCTCCCGCCCCCCTGCCGCTCCCCACCCCATCACTCCGCAGCCCCTCCTGTCCTGTCTCCATCCTGCTGCAGAAGGGGCGGATGATTCCCCCTCCTCTCGTTTCGGCTGCTACTACAACGGCTGCTGGTTCTCTTCCCCATGTCCTTCCAAGTTCCCTTCCTGCCCTTCTACCTCACTGACCCCCTCTGGGGCCATGAATGGTCAAGCCAATCCATCCTCATCCACTCCGACAACACTGCCGTCATCTCCTGGGTCAATAAAGGCCGATCAGACTCCATCACCGCCATGCCCTTCATCCGCCACCTCACTTGGCTTTCAGTCACACATCAGTTCATAATCGGAGCTGCTCACATCCCTGGTAACCACAACACCATTGCTGACTCCCTCTCCCGTCTCTCCCTCCACAAATTCAGACGCTTGTCCCCAGAGGCGGACCCCCTTCCCACTCTGGTCCCTCCGTTTTCCTGTACAACCTTCCCATGAAGGCACCCCTCCACGACCTTCACCTCCACACCCAAGATGCCATCCTCCAAGGTCTGTCCCCCCGTACACTCTCCACCTACTGGACAGCCTGGAAGTGCTTCAAGTCCTTCCACACTGCGAACCACCTTCCCCTCATTCAACCTCCTTTCCATCACCAGCTTCGTCTCCTACGCTCACACGCACCTCTCCATCTGCACTTCCACCATCCACGTGTACCTCAGTGGCATCAACTTCTTTTGCAAGTTGCTCTCCGGTTCCCCCTGCACAGCCCTCTCCCACAGTCAGACCTCCCTCCTTATGAAAGGCCCTGAAGCGCCTAGATCCCCGCTCTCTTTATGCACAGCTCCCCCTCACTGCCGACCTGCTAGCCGCCTGCACACACTGCGCACTGGCTACTCCTCCCCTTCCACCAATTCCACCCTAGAGGCCATGTTCCTCCTGGCCTTCAGCTTCCTTACGTGCTCAGAATTGACTTCCACCTCCTCCACCTTTGACCCCTCTGCTCACCCATGCTTCTCCGACACCACGCTACACTCCCCAGACACGCTCATCTCCACCCTCATCTAACAGATAAAGTTTTTTTTTACTTAGTGTTGTTATAATGCAGAAGTTAGAAATGACTCACCCGAGAACGCTGTTTAAAAAGAAATGAAAACGATAATTAAAACACCATCATATTACAATATAGTACCAACACGTTATTTACAAATTTGTGAGTCAACAGAATTCACGTTAACGAGCCTATGAAATGAATACATCATTATTATCATACGCAGATGAACTAAGAGTAAGGATAACATGCTGCTCTATGAGATACCGCTGCTCTATGTCAGTAGTCCTACATCAACATACATCAGTGGAATCTATGGAGCTCCTGTGTTCTGTGTTCAGGCTCTTTCATGAAGAGGATGACTGTTCTTCATCTCCACACATAGACTACGGCATGACATGTTTTACTGAGAGAATATAACATCTCAGAATAATCATCTTCAACCCAGTAAGATCATTAAGGGATGTCATATGCATTTGAGTACATTGTGTGTTCAACAAATTCTTCACTAATATTGATCACTGCTAAGTGATTTGAGCCTGTCTCTTCCAATACTGTACATCTCTACAAGCTTAGAGTATAGAGGGGTTAGAATGGGCAGCATAACCAGATAAGTCAGAACACCTCTAATGCTCTAACTCATACTTACATGTGAAAGTATAATTGTATCTGTACAGACAGAGACTGTGTTGTCATAGTTCATGTAGAGATGTTCATAATCATGTTCTGTAGCTGTAGAACACTTACCACTGGGCCATACACCCACAGTATCCTCCTCCATCTGTCCTCCATAGATGACCTGACAGATGTACACTCCAAAATCCTTGAAGTCTCTCAGCCTCAGAGACACGTTGCCTCTCTCCAGCTCCTGGGTGACCAGACTTACTCTGCCCTCATAGCCCCTCCCCTCTATCACCTGGCCATTCTTATACAGGTAAATACACTCTGTCCACTTAAACCACCTGATTGTCATGGCAACAGCGCTAGTCTCAGGAGAGAGGTGACATGAGATGGTAACATCCTTTCCCTCATCAGCCCCCACAGCCTTCTGTGGTACCCTGAGTTTAAACTCATCTGTTGGGGAGAAGAGAAACAGTACTGACATCTCTGCAGGTGCATGACAAGTATACAGTCTGCATCTATGAAGTAACAATCACACACAGACTCTATATGCTCTATACACACTCAACCTAGAGAGACATGTAGGAAGAATCTAAACTCACATCACTAGCAAACATGAAGGACAGCATGGAAGATAATGTAACCAGTATGGAGAGGTTATATACAACACAGCAGCATGGATTGTTGTAGAGAGGGTTATACACAACACAGCAAAATGATAGCATACAAACAAACATAATGGGCCCTATCTTGCACCCAGCGCAATTGACTTTGTCAGTGAAGCAAGTATCATTCCTAGCTTGCACTCGACGCAAAGCAGACTTTTCCCTCCACGTACGCACGTCGGAATGACCTTGCACTCCCGGAGGCGGTTCAGCGAAAAAGGAGGCGTGTTCCGGCGCAAACGTTCCCTGGTGCTATTTTGCAGTTTCCAAAAAACAATTCCGCCACTGACCAGGAAAAACATGGTTTAAAGTTAATGCCGCATTTTTCAGATGCTATTTTAAGGGCGCAAGCTTGGTCCGTGCGCACTGCTGGCGAAGCCAGGGTATTCTTCCTGCGAAACTACGTATTGTTTTGATTTATTGTATGGCTAGCTGTGTTACATTTCTTTCATGTCAATGATTAATAAGATGTTCATGAGAAATCTGTATGTATGTGAACTTGAATTGTAACAACTGTGGCAATTTACTCCTACGTCTGTTTAACCGAAGCTAATTTGGGTAGGTTTCTTCTCCCATGCACATCAGAATTCGGTTTTCAATTTACTGTGGCAGGAAGGTGCAAACAATAAATTAGTTAAACTAATATTAAGAACTAAGCAATTAAAAATATATATTTGTCAAAAAATAGGCTACATTAGCATGAGCAGCATGAGTGGGCAACTTAGTGCAATGAAACTGCTCTGCCTTTCCCATACAATGTCACTTCTCTATCGTTTACAGCCCTGACGAGAACGTCGGTCTCATGTGAACCGCTGGTGTGCGCAGAGATGACGCTCTGATTGGTTTATTGCACGTTACACCCAAACCACACCCATTAGTAATGTAGCTACTTCAGACCAACCCCTTTTAGTTTTGCGCCAGGCGCAAAGTAATTTATCCCGCCCGAAAAATAGCAACCACATCGGAGTCCCACCTACAAAGTTACTTGCGCTTTGCATTTTCATACTTGCGTTTCAGATCGTCAAAATAGGGCCCAATGTGTGTATACTGCATATGTTCATTTATTATTTAATTTGATAATTTAATGACTAGAGGGATGTCAGGTTGTGAACATGTTTGTACATGTGTTTACATTCATGGGTGGCTAACGTTAGCGCTACAGCTTAGCAAACAAACTATCGTGATTCAACTCAGCTTCAGTTAGCTCTAGCTATCTTGCTGAAAAATAGATCTGGACAAACATGCATGTGAATTGTAGATTTACATAATAACACAGGTTATTTATTTGAATGAAACATAGTCAGGAACATGAAATAACGTAAGTCCCATTGCCAATAAACTAGGCTAAATCATAACACGAATAGATAGCCTAATCTAGACTGCTTTCGTTTTCTGGCTATTTTTTGGGAAGCTTCCCTTCTAATGCCGACTACAGCAGTATGTTGATGTGTTTAAAAACGTATTTAGCATTATATTATGCTAGATACAGGAGACATCAGCCATGCCCGTCGAGTGTCTTGTTCTTTGGGAAGATGGTCAAAAGTTTCAGGATCTCCGGTACAGCCTGGAACACTGCATTTACGGCGCTGCATTTTCGATATCTTGTAGGCTAAACTTATTGTAATTCCTGTGTAAGTGTAACGGGTATGTAACGACTGGCTTCCCAAGCGCCACCACTACCAACTACACCAAAGAAAAGCTAGCTCTTCAGCGACACGGGTGGCTCATTACATACCTGAGGAGTGAGTTTCACCGATACACATCGGCTACATTCACCCCTCAAACTCACTCCGGCGGTTAGCAGGCGCTAACCTCGTGAGATCCGGGTCACGGCACCAATGTAACTGGTATGTTACGACCGTGATCTTGCAAGTTCCGTCAGAGGTATCTGGCACTGTTTACTCCCACACCGGGGAGATCGCTCCCACCGGGAGTCGAACTCACCACCTCTGGCTTCCCAAGCGCCACCACTACCAACTACGCCAAAGAAAAGCTAGCTCTTCAGTGACACGGGTGGCTCATTACATACCTGAGGAGTGAGTTTCACCGATACATATCGGCTACATAAGTAAAGAGCAGCGCGCAGCTAGCTAAAAAAGTGTCGGAGATCTACGCGACCCCCGTTTATGTTCCTGCCTGGACCAGAAAACCAGAGGGCGGGTAAATGTAATTGATGGGGCATGACAAAGATGACGCTCCAACTTGTGACGTCCCAAGTTGCACTGTTTCATAAGCGAGCGTTTCCCAGTTGCAGTTTCAAAACAGTAGTGAGAAGTTAAATTTTGATAGGAAATAGGTTTCAATGGACTTTGAGGTTCACTGTATGTCTACATTACACACCAAACTGTAATTTTTCGACCATGACAAGGTAAAAACGGTTTTGCAGTCAGTGACCCCTTTAAACAGTGTTTTTCCTGGTCAGTGGCGGAATTGTTTTTCGGAAACTGCAAAAGAGCACCAGGGAACGTTTGCGCCGGAACACGTCTCCTTTTTCGCTGAACCGCCCCGGGAGTGCAAGGTCATTCCGACGTGCATCCGTGGAGGGAAAAGTCTGCTTTGCGTCGAGTGCAAACTAGGAATGATACTTGCGTCACTGACAAAGTCAATTGCGCTGGGTGCAAGATAGGGCCCAATGACTACTTGTGTCCACTTACTGTGTTGTCTGGCCTCTGCCATGTGCCCTTCCTGTATAGAGACAGTTACAACACTTGATCATGCTAAAACATTACAAAACATGACAGTTTCATTGTTTGGTTTGACATGGCAAACCACAAGGACTTTAATCTTCTGACCTTTGAGTCACACAGAAACATGTTTTTGCTAACATGTTTCCTCAATACGGACATGAACACATCAATATATTTTCTTACCTTTTCTGAACTTGAATTCAAATACTTTATCAGAAATATTAATATAAATCTCTAGCTGTAATTCATACCACTCCATCGGGTTAAGTGTTGAGGTTGGAGAAGGAGGAAGCGTTTAGGAGTGGGGATAGAGACAGATTCAGGGAGTCGAAGAACAGGTTTAGCAAGGCGGTGAGAGAGGCTAAACGACTCTGAGAGACTGAAACACCAGTTCTCTGCTAACGACTCTGCTTCTGTCTGGAGAGGGCTCAGGCAGATCACCAACTACAAGCCCAGAGCCCCCGAACACCATTAACGACTCTCACCTGGCCAACTACCTGAACAAGTTCTACTGTCGATTTAAAAGATAATTGGACTGTCATGAACAACACCTACGCTACCCTAGAAGTCTCCCCCCACCCCCCATCACCATAGAGACAACTCTCTCCATTAAGGAAGGACAAGTTAACAGACTGTTCAAGAGGCTGAACCCCCGCAAAGCAGCTGGGCTGGACTCTGTCTCTCTATCCACCCTCAAGCACTGTGCTGACCAGCTGTCTCCGGTGTTCACCAACATCTTCAACACCTCCCTGGAGACATGCCATGTGCCAGCCTGTCTCAAGTCCTCCACCATCATCCCTGTGCCCAAAAATCCAAGGCCAACAGGACTTAATGACTACAGATCATCAATGACTACCGTCACCCTGACCTCTGTGGTAATGAAGTCTTTTGAGCGCCTTGACCGCCAAGACCAAAACCTCACGCCATAAGAACAGTTTCTTCCCCGTAACTAGCCTTATCAACAAGACCCCCAACTGACACTGTCACTTCATCACATACAGCCCTACTGCACTCTCAGATTGTTCGTTTTATATTGTATAGTTCTGTCAGTATTTTGTTGTACATTTTTCTACATGTTTTATATTTAAGGATTAGCACACTTACTTTAAGATTTGAAAATTCAATGTTTATTATTATGTCTACTGTATGCACTTGCCCATCACAGTAAATTCCTTGTTTGTGCACACTTGCTTGGCGAATAAACGCAATTCTGATTCTGAATGTATCAATATATACTTCAAAGTTCATACATGTATACTGAATGTATACATGTATCAACAATTGGAAACACCAGCTGTAGTTCTGGAAGGTAGAATATGACTAGAATACGACTAGAATATCAAAGTTGTACATTACCTCCAATGACCCCATACCCTCTCACTTTTTAAACATTGTGTACATAATGCACGATGGTACAAAGCAATGAATAATATTCAAACCTTTTCTCAATGCTGTGTGAAGAGCTTTTACCTAAGTGTAGTGTTTACTTCATATAGACAGAGACTTACATGTATTTGTACCCACGATTTCTGAGAACCGACTTACCAGACCAGTCAGAGTTCTCAGTGGCTGTGGAAAATGCTGAGAGCCAAGCAGAACTGTTTCAAACATTAATAAAGATCATGTTTTATAACATGACTCTGACACATACATTCAAAATATGTTGACAGAAGTCTATATTGTATCTTCCAAAGTATCAGTCTTCTTGAAGTACATACATATCCCCTAGATTTGTCCTTGATTTTGGAAAATGTGTTCACTGGTATTTTATTTGTTCTCTTCCTCCTGTCTGTACACACGCACACAGGGAACAGCTGGAATGAGGAAACAGGGATGTCAGGTGCTCTCTTTATATAACCTGTTTAGTAGCTTGGATTGTGAACACTGGTAACATTAAACAACAGTCCAGCTCTCGAATGATGTGAAGTTATATATGTCTCTTAGGCCCAGACATACACACATTATGGAGTTACACAGAGTCAGACGGTTCCTTGTCATCAACTACAGTAAAACGGTTATAACCAGGCACTTCTAGTCCTTGATTATCTGCAGCACTTCATACATGCACTATTATATGTCGCTTTGGTTAAAAGTCTGCTAAATTAAATATAAATTATAATACCAAAATATGCAACACTTTAATGAAACATTCTAATATCTTATCATGTGTAACATATCATGACGTAACGTGATTCGGTGACGTAGCGCCGCTGTGAGTGGCAGCTGTCTCAGCAGCTCTTAGTTTTTCGTTCGTTTTTCTACTGTTTTCTCGACTTTTTCTTGACTTTATTTTTGTTCTATTGTGATGAGTTTGTTTGTATTGGGATAGTGTACTGATCTACCTACATGAATGTTTTTTTTTGTGGTCTCGCTTGGCCGGTTGGACGTGTTTTTTTTTAACCAGCCTGCATTATTTGATTTGTTTGGATGACTGGACCAAACACTACTGCCGTCTTACCTGCCCTCACTTCCAGCACCTTTGGTAGAACCATGGGATGTGTCCAACAAGCTTCTGAAAGTGAAAACCAGGAAAGCCGCCGGGCCTGATAGATTACCAGGAAAACTAATTAAAGAATTTGCATGCGAACTGAGCACGCCCCTTGCAGATATCCTGAACGCCTCTCTCCAACAGGGTACCGTCCCCGAAGAGTGGAAGTGCGCCGTTGTGGTACCTGTGCCCAAGACGAAACCACCCTCGGTCAGAGAACTGCGACCCATATCACTGACGTCTTTGTTAGGCAAAGTCGCCGAAAGCTTCATCAGTCAGTGGGTGTTGTCGGACATTAAATCTGAAATCTACCCCCAACAATTCGGCTGTCTAAAGGGCCGATCCACCACCCACTGTCTGTTAGACCTAACAAACAACTTATTCAAGGCCTCCGATAGACCTGGTACTAAAGAATGTACAATACATTACAGCACAATACATGAACTGTCATCACCAGCTGCATCACGGGCACTGCACCTTCTATAATTCCAGACATCTGTGTGCCACCAATTCTATCAAGGGCTATCAATATTTGTGGCTTCTTAATCACTGAATGCATCATAGCACAAGAACAATGTTCGTACTACTTTATAAAGGATGCATGTCTTAAAGAATATATTGTGCTTATTAACATTATACATTGTGCTTATTAAAGTAATGTTTTATGAACTTAGAAGTTTGCTTAGGCTTAAACATTGTGTCTCACACACAGTGTGGGGAACAGGCTGTATTTTGTGTCCTAATCTCTTCATTTTAGGAGCAACCTTGAAGCCGGGCTGAGATGGCACCGGAGCGTGGGGCGCACCAGCAAGAACAACTCCAGCATGAGAAAGCTCAACCCTCTTTTGATCATTTTGTATGACGGCACTGTAGCCTATAATATATCCTGGGGCAGGGACAGATAGCCAGTTGGACTTCGTGAACCAGCCTAACATTGTTGCGGTTAAGGAAACGTAGACAACCCCAGAGCTCTGTACTTGTTGATTTCCAACTGCTGCATTAAAGCTGATATTATCTGACCTCTGCGACTCCAGACCACTCTTTCTAGAACACAGACTTGTGTCATTGAAAACTAGCATTACATAGGCCTATTGGAATAGACACAAATAATCTCAACCCTTCAGTACCCAAAGCTCCCTGGTGTCAACGGACTACAGCAAAGCCTTCGACCGTGTGAGCCACACCATAGCTATCTGCCGACTGATCGAGCTAGGACTACGACCATCCTTAGTCAGATGGATTTCGGACTTCCTGACAAACAGACAACAGGTGGTCCTTAATCACGGAGCCCTTTCTGACAGCGTTTCAGTAACTTGTGGCCTTCCACAGGGAACACTTCTCGGCCCTCTAATCGTCATAGCATATATAAACAGTGCAGCTCGACAAGCCCTATCCAAGAGATGGAAGTTTGTTGATGACTTGAACGTTTTGGATACTAGAAAGTTAAACCCGTCATCACAACCTTCAAGCAAGACTTGAACGACTTGAATACATGGTCTCAGGAATGCCACATGGTCCTCCATCCGGGTAAATGTAAGGTCCTCCATGTCCAGTTCAGCAGGACTCTGCACCCTCCCTCCTCGCTCAAGATAAATGACATTGTTCTAGAAGAAGTAGGCGTCATGAGGATCCTCGGTGTCTACCTGCAGTCGGACCTTAAATGGAATGCGCATGTTGACCACACCTACAACAAAGCAAGCCAGCGTCTATTTCTCCTGCGCAGACTGAAGCATTTCCACATTTCGAAGGAAGACCTTGTTACTGTGTATACTTCCTATATACGCCCCGTGACTGAGTACTCAGCCCCTGTCTGGCACCCTGGGTTAACAACAAAGCTGAGCAATCAAATTAAACAAATCCAGCGTAGGGCAGTGCGCATCATTATGGGACGTGACTACACCTTCTATTCGGATGCTTGTGCACAGCTCGGCGTTCCATCTCTCCACTCCAGACGGTCAACTCTGACTCTTAAGTTCGCCAAATCATTCTTAGTGTCTGAACAGTATCGCCACCTCCTACCGCCCACAAGAGTGAACATCAGCTGCCGTCAAACCCGCTCTGCTAACAAACTGGACATTCCTAAGTGCCAAACTGAACGCTATAAAACCAGTGCCATCCCGCACATGGTCCGTCTAATCAACTGCTCAGAAGTATCTCTATCTATGTCCTAATTATTCAATGTATAAGTATGTCCTTAATATTTATATTTTAATATTTCTATTTTAAGAACTTGTTGGTCGATACTATGTATATATGTATATCTATGTACCTGCCACACTGATAAGTATTTTTAACGATTTGTCTGTTTGGAATATTGATCTTGTACGTTTATTATTATATTGTTATATTGTTATCACAACACCAATTCAGCCTTCGGGCTGCGACTGTAGTGATACAAATTTCTCAATAAACTAGAAAGAAAAAAGAAAAAAAAATCCCCTCCGCCGTATCCTGGCAGGACAGTCCAGCAGCCTCCGTAGCGGGCAGCTCAGCACCCTACGTTCTACGTTTTGCACTGCATCTTATTTACATTGTACATGGCCTTGTACAATGTAGATACAAGGCCATGCTAATTCCTGGCCACAAAATATTAATTTGTGGCAACGGAATACTAATGCCCCTCCCTGAGTAACCACCTTATCGTGGTGTGTCCTAATGATCCTGGGAGCTAAGTTGTCGGGGACTTTATGCCCCTGGTAGGGTCACCCAAGGCAAGCAGGTTCCAGGTGAAAGACCAGACAAAGCTGGCTCAAAAAACTCACCATGAAGAAAAACAACAATGGTTCTCAGCTGCCCTTGCCTGGACACGGGAGCCTTGGAGCCAGGCCCGGGGGTGGGGCTCGATGGTGAGCGCCTGGTGGCTGGGCCTTTTCCCATGGGGCCCGGCCGGGCTAAGCCCGAAGAAGCAACGTGGGACCCCCTTCCAGCGGGCTCACCACCTACAGGAGGGGTCATGGGGGTCAGGTGCAGTGTGAGACGGGCGGCGGCCGAAGGCGGGGGCCTTGGCGGTCCGATCCTCGGCTGCAGAAGCTAGCTCTAGGGACGTGGAACGTCACCTTGTTGGTTTGAAAGGAGCCTGAGCTGGTGCGCGAGGTAGAGAGATTCCGGATAGATATAGTTGGCCTCGCCTCGACGCACAGCATAGGCTCCGGAACCAGTCTCCTTGAGAGGGGCTGGACTCTCTTCCACTCTGGAGTTGCCCTTGGTGAGAGGCGTCGAGCCGGGGTGGGAATACATGTTTCCCCTCGGTTTGGCGCCTGTACATTGGGGTTCACCCCGGTGGACGAGAGGGTAGCCTCCCTCCGACTTCGGGTGGGGGGACGGGTCCTCACTGTTGTTTGTGCTTACGCACCAAACGGCAGCTCAGAGTACCCACCCTTTTTGGAGTCTCTGGGGGGGGTGCTGGAAAGCGCTCCTCCCGGAGATTGTCTTGTCCTCCTGGGGGACTTCAATGCTCATGTGGGCAATGACAGTGAGACCTGGAGGGGCGTGATTGGGAGGAACGGCCCCCCTGATATGAACCCGAGCTGTGTTTTGTTGTTGGACTTCTGTGCTAGACACGGCTTGTCAATAACAAAGGTGGCTGTCCTCCGTGCCTCCCAGATGAATGTGTCCACCACTGCTGGTGTGTGTGGAGCTCCTGGATGTTGCAGCACCCAGCAGCACATCAGTTCCAAGTCCTAGGTGACTACGATGCAGGTATGTACAACCACATTCAAACCCACTTTCCCCTCTGTTACTGTTGTGTTCCACACAGCCTACCTAACTGTCACCCCGTCCTCCACAAGGACTTTGCTGATAATAAAAACCCATGAATTACTTTATTCACAGACAAAAATGGTAATGATGCACTTATGGAAAAAGTCTTACCGTTGGAGCCGTTGGATGCCGAGGTCCAATACATGCTTGACCATAACATTGCTGAGCCTTCCAGTTCCAGTTGGGCTTCTCCCTGTCTGTTGGTTATGAAGCCCGATCATACATGTCCACTATGTCCAGACTATCGTAAGGTTAATGCCGTTACTAAGGCTGACTCCTACCCCCTGCCTCGCATGGAGGACTGTGTTGACCAGGTTGGCTCTGCAAGGTTTGTTAGGCAATTTGACCTCCTCAAAGGGTCTTGGCAAGTCCCTTTATGTAACGTCTGGGGCACAGGAAGTGGCTGCTTTTGTTACTCCTTCTGGGCTGTAGTAGCCAGGAATGATTTATTTTTTATTATTGTTTATTATTGTGTGGTTGCGGTGTGATGGAGTCATGTGGTTATGGGCGGTGACACTCAATTATTGTTAAAGCTCCTGTACACCTGTGCACTTGTGGGCTTGTGTGGAGGAAGAGGGGGAGAATGGGTCGACTTTTTGTTGACCGCAAAAAAATGTTATCACAACATTTTCCAGATCGCTGATTTCTGAACTGATCTGATTTCTGAACATTCAAATCATGAATGTTCAGAAATCATGCTGAGTCAACACATTTCTTGGATCTCTGCCAATCTTTTTTTAACAGCGAGTTAGCCTACGAAGCAACCCAACCTCAGCCTCTCAGCCACTTTTAGTTTGTCCCATGTAGTCGCTACACGGGCTGTACACTGTCAGGCCATTTGGTCTGCCAAATACACCTGCAACATTTCACTGTCTAATGAATAAGGTTGTTTTGGGGTTGGACGAGTGTGCAGTGTACTTTGATGACGTGGTGATCCATAGCAACACCTGTCCTGAACACTTGCAGCGTATTCAGGCCCTGTTTCAACGTTTAGCCTGTGCACGGCTTACAGTAAACCTGGCCAAGCGTGAATTTGCTCAGGTCACGGTGACTTACCTACGTAAGGTGGTTGGCCAGGGTCAAGTGCGCCCTATATGGGGGAAGGCGATCGACCAGTTTCCTTCTCCTTGCACCAAGAAAGAGCTTGGAAAACCTGTCCACTAACCAACCTGTTAAGCTCAAAGGTTCAATTTGAGTGGTCCCCTGGTTGTCAGAGGGCTTTTGAAGATGTTAAGACCTCAGAGCTCTGCTCTGCCACGGTGTGGTCTGCTCCACAAAAGGATCAGCCGTTGGCCCTGTATGTGGATGCCAGCTAGGTGGGGGCTGGGGCGCTGCTTCTGCAAGCTGGTCTGGAAAGCACTGAGCCTTCAGTCAGTTTCTACTCCAAAAAGTGTCATTCTTACCAGTTGAACTATTCAGTCCTAGAGAAAGAGGTGTTGGCGTTGGTCTGGGAACTACAGCATTTTGAGGTTTATGTTGGGACAGGTCTCTTGGTTGTGTATACTGACCACAACCCACTTACCTTTTTGCATTCCTCACAGAACCCCAACCAGTGCCTGATGAGATGGGGTCTGTTCTTGCAGCCTTACCATCTGGATGTCTGGCGTGTGAAGGGCTGTGTAAACGTGTTGGCTGATGCGCTGTCCCGCGCGCCTTGTGCCTCAGTGACCTTGCCCTTCCTCATGTCCGTGTCTTCCCAGTGTGAGCGTTCTGCTCCTGTGTCTTCTAGGAGATTCTTTCGGGGCCTTGCTGTGAGGTGCTGTGACTGGAGCCCTGCTGGTGGGATTGGGCATGGACGGGCCTCTGGGTTGTGCTTGAAACACCGGTGGTGACCTGGTGACCCTGGTCAAACGCTCCTTTTATGGGGGTGGGGGTGACAGCCCTCCCCTCTGCTTGAGCTTGCGACTGCTACCCAGGACTGGTGGGCATGGCTTTGGTAGCTCGTCAGGGCTAATTGGACACACCTGGGCCCATGGTGTCTCCAGCTTCAAGTTAACTGCTCCAGGAGTGGATGGGGGCTCCCCACCTGAGCTGACCGTCTCACTGAGGAAGCCTTGTCTTTGATGAACATACTCACACATCCATGCATGCTTACACACTGACACTCAATAACATTGGCTGATACGTTTTGTATTATGATGGGTTAGACCCTATGTTTTGTCAATTAAATTACTCTTGTTAAAACCTTTAGTCGCGCCTATGTCTCCCTTTTGTTTGCAAACCTTGAGCCAGTTTGTAACAAACAAAAAGATACATTGTTATCTTTCTTAAACCCAATATTTATTACATGTTTAAACATTTCACTTACATTATAACCATAACATATGATAGAAGCTGATTTACTTTAATTTTGTTTGTGCTGTACATATAGAAATACTCAAAGATCAAGACTGATACCAGGAATAACATGTATAGCTATGCAAAAATGGATCAGTATTACAAGCGGTGTGATGAAGAAAGAAAAAAACACAAAATGTTTAAACCATGAACCCCCATGGGAGGCAAGTCAGTTCGAGGTCTGCTACATGACATCTTAACACAAGTATGTCATGAAGTTGACAATCAAATTCTGAGATTATAGTTGACACTATTTGAATCAAAAAATCCCCAAACGTCCTCCCTCTGTTTCTCTACATGTGAGGAGTGCTCCTTTTACTACCTTCTCTTACAGCATGAACCTCTGTCAAGAAGTCTTCATTGAGATCTCTCTGTTTGGTCCTATGTCTCTCTATCACCCCTCTCCTCTCATCTACCCTCTTGTCGTCCTGTATCACCCTCCTATCCTTTATGTATGTAATGTTTCTCTGATTTCATTGACCTCCACTAAAAACTGACCACTGAGATGCATCAGTCTTTGCGTCAAATTCTTTATCTCGCCATCCTTCACCTCCATCTCTCTATTCTTCTCCTGCATCTTTCTATCCTTCTCCTGCATCTGTCTGCTGAAGTCTCTCTGCATCTTAGTGTGTGAGATCATGATGCTCCTCTGTAGCTCAGGTAGGACCACCTTCATCAGGTTTCTCTCTGCTTCAACTCTGGCCTCTCCTTCATAGTTCTCCCTGAACTCCTCCATCTCCTGCCTGTGTCTCTCCTCCCTCTCCCTCCTCTCATTCACTCCCTCCTCTCTAAATCTCTCCAGCTTTCTCTCCATCTCCTCTCTCTGGTCAGTCTCTCTCTTCAGCTCTCTCTCTAGCTCTCTCTTCTTCTCCTCATCCCTCTCTTCCTTCACCTGTCTCTCCAGTTCAGATGTTCGATGGTTGAGTGTTCTGATGTCTCCCTCGTGCTCCTGGATCACTCCCTCTATCTTCTTCAGAGAGTTCTGCAGCTCTGTCTCAAACTTATCTTTCCTCTCTGTCTCCTCCCTCTGTATCTTCTCCTCTCTCTCCCTATGAATCTTTCCCTCCATCTCTCTGACCTGGGCCTCTGCCTCCTGGTAGGTCTGACTGCTGTAGAAGCTCTCTCTGTTTCCTGACACCATCTCCTCTACCTGGTGCAGCAGCTCTGGGACCTGAGTGCCATGGGCCCTGTCCTTAATGTTGAGGACGTGGTACCTGTTCCCACATTTCTCTACAAGCTGCTGAAGGTCCTGACTTCCTGTTTGGAGAAACTGCTCCATGCTCTGCTCTCTCAGACTGTCATCATGGGTGAACAGAATGACAGTGTGTCCCCAACAACCCTCTCCAAACATGTCCTCCATTCTCTCCATGGCTCCTCTCTCCTCCCCCTCAGAGGGCTCCACTGGTACGACCAGGAGGAAGGCGTGGGGTCCCGGGGCGGACAGACGGACACACTGCCCCACATCCTGTCTCATCTCCTCCAGAGAGAGTCCAGGGCAGAACCAGTCTGGAGTGTCCACCAGCACCAGCCGTCTCCCACACACGTCCCCCTCTCTCCTCCTACTCCTCTGGGTGACTGCAGAGGGGCTGTCCTGGGCCCCAAACTCCTCTCTGCCCAGGATGGTGTTTCCTGCTGCCCTCCTCCCAGACCCAGTCCTCCCCAGCAGCACCAGTCTCAGCTCAGACACACTGGGAGACACTGGAGGGTCTGGACTGCTGCTCTCCCCCCCCCACTGCAACACAACACAGGGACATGGTCACACCACTGCTCTAGTTGGTTTCTAGTTGGAATGGAAAATACATCGAAGATGATATTAACTACTCAATTAGCTCTGTTTTAAAACTGATTGATGTCTGAAAAATACAGACAACATAGAATAACATGAATTCAAATGTGTAATAATGAACATCTCTATCAGAATAAATCATAATAACAGTTCCTCACTGCAGGGCAGTATACATAGCAGTATCAGGACGTTTGAGATGATAAACCTGAACTCTATAATCACTATGAAACACACAGTAGGATAGAAGATGTAAGGACAGTAGAGGATGGGTTAGATGTTCAGGTGTTTGTAGGTGTCTGTAACAGAGTTGATGACTCACTCTTTGGAGGGTTATCCATGCTGCGTCTCCTCCTGACTCCAGGGACCACAGTAGAACCTTCATCCTGTGGTAGTGGTGGGTCTGTATCTGGGGTCTCTCCTCCCACTACAACACAACACAGGACACAGCTCAAACTACTGACGTGAGGGTCACCCTGGACATTCATACCAGATGTTCACCTCAACAGAGTCATCTGACTATGATACTGAACACAGAGTTAGACAGGTTCCTGTAGGTGCATGATCAGTGTATAGAGAATGGACTGGGTCAGATATTCAGGTGTTTTAACAGAGTTGAGGACTCACTAGATGGAGGAGGATCCATGCTGTCTCTCCTCCTGATTGGTAGTTTGGGTTCTGCTTCTGAGACACACAAGATGAAACAACCATTCAGTGGGCATCATATTTAGAATGAAATATTCAAACTAAAACTTCACATTATAACACTCACCAGTGGTTTTAACCGATAACTCATTTCTATGTCTCTCTACCTCAGTGTTTAGGTCACATATCTGCTGTGCTGAAATAATGGAAAACAAAAACCATAAAAATACAATTTCCAAATACAAAACACCTCAAATGTATCACAGAAATGATATGAAATACAAGTTACGCTATGAAATCTTACCAAGTTTAATGTTTTCATTTTTGACATCTTCGACATGTCTGTCTCTCTGCTTCAGCAGTTCATCTCTCTTTCCTAGTTGTTTGTCCTTCTCTTCCAAACTCTTCTCTCTCTCTTTACATTCACTATCTAGTCTTTCGAGAAGTTGGTCTCTCTCTTCTAGTTTTTTGTTTTTCTCTCCCAGTTCCTTTTCTCTCTTTTTACCTTCACTCTCTAGTCTCTCCAGTCGTTGGTCTCTCTCTCCTAGTTGTTTGTTTTTCTCTTCCAGTCTCTGCTCTCTCTCTTTACATTCACTATCTAGTCTCTCCAGTCGTTGGTCTCTCTCTTCTAATTCTCCCTCCTTCTCTCTCAGTCTCTGGTTCCACTCCTCCACTTCAGAGTCTTTCTCCTGCAGTTGGACTTTGAGCTTCTCTACTTGGTTGTTGTTGTCCTGCAGGTATTTTCTAAGCTCCTCCTGTTGTCTCTCCTTGACTCTTACCTGCTGGGTCATGTCATCCAGTTGTGTCTCTTTCTCCTGAAGGTGTTGGTTCTTCTCCTTCAGTTGTGTTGTGGTTTCCTCCAGTCTGCTCTCTGTGTCCTCTAGTTGTTTATTCCTCTCCTCCAGGAGTGAATCCTTCTCTTCTATCCTCTTTTCACTCTCCCTCAGTGTCTTGTTCACCTCCTCCAGGTATCGGTCCTTTTCCTCCAGCTTCTGGTTCCTGTCCTCTAGCAGTCCATCTCTCTCTCTTAGTTGTTTGTCCTTCTCTTGCATTCTCTTCTGTGTCTCTTTACCTTCACTCTCTAGTCTCTTTAGTCGTTGGTCTCTCTCTTCTAGTTGTTCGTTTTTCTCTCCCAGTTCCTTCTGCCTCCTCTTTAATTCATCATCTTTCTCCTTCAGCTGCTTGTCTTTCTCACCACACACTTTATCTCTATCCTTCAGCAGTCTCTTCTCTCTCTCTTTACCTTCACTCTCTAGTGTCTCTCTTGTCCGATCTCTTTCTTTTAATTGTGCTTGTAAGTCTGCTTCAAATTCATTCCTCTTTTTCTCTGTTTCCTTGTGTTTCTCTTCCAGCTCCCTCTTCTCATGTCTGAAACGTTCCAGATGTTTCTCTAACTCCTTCCTTTGATTGATCTCTCTCTCTAGTTTCTTCTCTCTCTTTTGTTTGTCTTCTAGTAGTTGGTCTCTCTCGCCTACTAGTTTACTGTCCAGCTGATTCTCTAGAGGGGATGAGAAGAGTTTAGTAGTAGAGCAGTAGATCTATACATCACTGACTTAGCAGGCTGATCATTTGTAGACATTTTAAATTCAGTAATACTGTAAGTCTGACTACCTGACACATTAAACTGAGTTGGATGCTAGATTTGTCACTTGATTCGATTTTTTGTCACCAGGGAAGGTGAAAATTCGCTAAATCAAGCGAAAATGGCCCTGGTTCCCTGGACCTTCCCCAGCCCCCGGGTCGGCCTCAGGGTCGCCCCCCAGACCTTCCCCGACCCTGAGCCCTATCTCCGGGCAGTCCCCCGGACCTGCTCCGACCCCCTACCCTGCCTTGTGTCCCGGGTGGGACGTCCGGTGACGTGAGAGGGGGGTGCTATCACGGCCACAGCCGTGCCCCCTTGTTTTGCCCTGCCCTGGTGTTTCCCTGTGTCCCTGTGTCATTGTCTTCACCTGTCTTGTTGATCGCTGTGGTGTTCAGTTCTCGTTAGTTGTATCGTGTCCACCTGTGTCTTGTTTGGTTCTATGTATTTAGGTTCCTGTTTTGTGTCCAGTCTTTGTCTTGTCCTTGCCTATGTTACTGTGAGTATATTGCCTGTTTCCCAGTTCAAGAATAAAACCTCTGTTTAAACAGTCTGCCTGCCTGTCTGTCTCTCCTGCGTTTGCGTCCTACCCTGCACTCAACCATAACATCTACCTGCCTGAAGTAAACATAAAGTTCCAAATATTCTCTTCGTAGGACCTGATTGCAGTTATGAAACTGGGACCCACTTCCTCTCCATCCTATCAAGTACATCAGTGCTCTTGTTTGCACAACAGTGAGTCATTTTCACATTTCTTTAAAACACACTGCACAAACTAAGCACAGTTAAGTGGATTTAAACACATTAACAGATACAAAGCACTTCTTGTACAGTAATAAATATACTGTACATGTATATTCAACCAAACTAAAGGTTTTATTCTTTTCTCCTTGTTCACTACACTGTTTTGTCTTTAAAATTGTGTTTCGTACTCACCAAGCAAACAAGCAGATTCCTCTCTTCTCCTCTTGTTCTCTGGGCTCTCCTTTTGTAAATACGCTTCAACTGAAACAATGACAGAGATCTGACATGTTAGATATATTACACTGCAGTAATACATTCTCTGTCAAGCTATTTGGAACATATACAGTTTAACTTGTAATACCATCAGCAAAGCAAATTGTGTTGAAATACTTTTAATAAAATATAGTTGCATAAAATATTAATGGTTTAATGTTCCATTTCTAAACCAAATACAGCAAACATGTATTGAATGTATACTCCTGACAGTTTATCCTGTGTTGATGTTTTACAACAAGAATGTTTCTTCTGTTTCACAGGTCAGGCAGTAAAGTGCATTCTTTCAGACATGTTGTAGTTTGAACAACATAAGCACAGCTAGTTCAGGCAGGGCAATCGGGCAGCGCGCGTCATCAGCTCATTACCACACCTG
This sequence comes from Mallotus villosus, assembly GCA_903064625.1. Taxonomy (NCBI): domain Eukaryota; kingdom Metazoa; phylum Chordata; class Actinopteri; order Osmeriformes; family Salangidae; genus Mallotus; species Mallotus villosus. The sequence goes on from CAEFZP010001013.1 coordinate 51,032, forward strand.
TGTTAGCCAGCACAAGCCCATTGCGCCACGTCCGATTACACGGCATTAAAAGGCAGCGCGGATACGCACGAACACACACACACTCAACCTTACCCGGGGCGCCAAATGAGCTAGGACCGCCACTGATGCTCACACTATTGTGACCTCGGAGCACCTCATACAACAGGTCCTGTCTACCGTGGGATGTGAAGGACTGTACACTCATAAGAACTACACTGGAGTCAGAGCATATAACCACTCCAACCTCCTCCATCCACTGTAAGGCCAGTCAAATCACCAACAGTTCCACTGTAAATACAGCCAGGTGATCTTAGAAGCACTTTCAGACCATGACCTCCCTATCAGGTACAACAAACGCTGTCCTGTTCAACCAGACTGCTGCTGCATCATAGACAATACACCCATCATCTATAACTGCTCTAACCAGAACCGCATACGTATTCACATACACTTCTTGCCCCTGGCAAACACGTTTTCAATATGATCAGCCCAGGTCAACCTCTCCTCAAAATAGACCCCAGAAACCTGAGTACCTGCTCCCTCTCCAAATCATTCCCATACAACATCATGCAGACCTCCTCCACTACCTTCCTCCTGGTGAAGAACACAGTCTTCAACTTCTTAACCGAGAAGTTTGACTAACATCAGACCTGGACCCAGGCTCACGTGGATCTCAGGAGCAAAGCTTATTATGGGATACATCTGAATAATACTGAGAGTGTATATCTGCTCACAGGTTTGACCATGAAGGGAGGGTTTTCAGATATTGAAATAATGGCACCATGACATTTAAAAGAAAACAATAGCAGTGTTATCTTCAAAGTCTAAATTATATTGGTACATTGTTAACCCATGATGTTGTATGTCATGAAACAGATATAATACATTACTCACCAAATTCTGAAGTTGTGTAGAAGGATATGAAATAGAAAGTTAAAACATCATTAAAACAGAACACATCAGTATACAGTGTAAGTTCATCTTAATCATTGATGATGAATAACATGTTAGTGTCGGTAACCAGATTTTTTTAAAGCAAGGATGCTCTATGAGATGCAGCTGCTGTATGTTAATGGTCCTACATCAACATACATCAGTGTAAACTATGGCTCTATGCATGTTGCATGTTTTTCAACATGTTCTTCACTAAGCACCACTGCTAATTGATGTGAGTCTGTGTCATCAAACACTAAAGATACAAGCTCAGAGTATGGAGTGGTTAGAATGGGCAGCATAACCAGCTAACCACCTCTAATGCTCCAACTCCTACTTACATTTGAAAGTATAATTATATCTGTACAGGCAGAGAGACTGTGTCGTCATAGTTAATGTAGAGATGTTCATAATTATGTTCTTTACCTTCAGAGCAATGACCCTCCCTGGACCATAAACCCACACGTAGATGACCTGACAAATGTCCCCTCCTCTATCTGACCTCCTGTAGTCTCTCAGCCTCAGAGACAAGTTGCCTCTCTCCAGCTCCTGGGTGACCAGACTCACTCTGCTCTCATAGCCCTTCCCCTCTATCACCTGGCCATTCTTATACAGGTTAATACACTCTGTCCATCAAACCACAGCTAGATCAAAGTTCCCTCTAAGCTGATCAGTATGTTTTAATGGAGTTAGATTAACTGAAGTTCAGGAGGAAGATAGCGCACCAAGACTCCTCCTTCACTCCAATCAACTGATACGCATCAGCCCAGTTAAAGCACGGAGGAACGTGACCAAACCCAATTCCCCGTTTTCAGTTACGAGTTCTGCATGAAGTCTCTTCCGTTCTTCTGGTCCTTGTGCTAGCATGTTATTGTTTGGCGTGCGTACATCTCGTTGCCTCGCTGTCTTCGCTGCTGCGTGTTTGCGTGTTTGCGTGTCTGCTGCTCCCGTTGCTGTTTCAACTCGTCGGCTGTTCTCCTCGTCTCCTGGCTCCCGCAGGTCGCCTCCCGGCCCTGACGTCTACGGAGGAATGAACGTTCTGGACCTGTTCCCGTCGGAAGACGAGTTCCCCTCCCGGCTGGAAAGGCGGTCCCGTCTCCGGCGTTCTGGCTGCGTCCCCGAGACCCCCGGTCGCCCCCCTGTTCGTGGGGCGTCGGTTTTGCCGTCCTCCGTGGACTCCGCTTCCGGGGCCTTCCACTCGGGATCGCTCCCTGACTCGGCGGCTGGCCACGCCGGCCCACAGCTTCTCCTACTCTCCCTCTCCTCTCCCTCGGCTCCAGTGGTCGCTGGCGGCCCCGCTTCCCTTCCTCCTCCGGCTCTTGGCTCTGCTCCCCATCTCCTAGCCCCGCCCACTTAGCGGTCCCACCCGTCGGACCTACCAGCGTAGCCGTCTGACTAGACCGTCGCCGGCCTGCAGCACCTCCTCCGGGCTCCGGGGATCCGTTTTTTCCACTCCCTCCCCGCCCTGCCTCTCCCGCTGCCGGAGGCCTCTCCCGCTGCTGGAGGCCTCTTGCCTCGCCTCCCCTCCATTCCCCTCCCTCCCTCCCTGCTCCTCCTGCCCTGGCTTCGGCTCCTGCCCTCGTCAACCTTCCTGCTCTGTCCGCGGTGTTCATCTCCTCCATGGGCTCTCCGCCGGATCTCTGCCCTGCCCCTGCTTGCTCTGGTCTGGACCTGCCTCCTCCAGGCTGCGCCCCTCTAACCTTGCCCTGTGCCTTCCCTCCTGCAGGTGTCTCCGCTCCGGGCATAATGCCCCCCCCGGCTGATACCCTTCCCGTCGGGACCCTGCCCGCCCCTGCCTCCATCTTCACACTGGCCACGGCGCCTCCCCCTGCCCGCCCCGCTGCCCCCTTTGCCTCCAGACCTTCCCCCATGTCTCCCTCCCTCCGGGCAGCCATCCTCCAGGGTGATTACGTGGACCTGGCCGACCTTCTCCTCCTGTCCCAGGTCTTTGCCCCCCTTCCATCACCGGGTCCTGTGGCCCCGTCCTGCTCCACCACCCTGAACCCGCCCGAAGACGGGAGCTCACGGCAGCAGAGTTCTCTTACGTGTTCTCCCTGTTCCGGGGCGTCGTCTCTTCCTCCTTTCCCAAGTGCCGGGTGGAGCTGGACGACTATCTCTCCCTCATCCTGCAGCTCGCCCTACGGTTCGGGGGCTCCGGGTTTTACACGTATCAAGTCCGGTTCTCCTCCGAGGCCACGAGGCACCTCAAGCAATTCAATGAGGCCACCTACTGGGGCTCGCTGTACAATGAAATCTATTGTGGTGTTTTGGCTGCCCGGTCCGCCCTGCCCTGCTCCCTGTGTGGCGCTGCTTCCCACGCATCCCTCCCCATCCCATCACCCCGCAGCATTCCTGTCGGGCACTGACCTGCGGGCACCGACCGCCGGGGCCGCCCCATCCTGCTGCAGAAGGGGCGGATGATTCCCCCTCTGGTTTCGGCTGCTACTACAACGGCTGCAGGTTCTCTTCCCCATGGCCTTCCAAGTTCCCTTCCTGCCCTTCTCCCTCACTGACCCCCCTCATCCGCACTTCACGAGGTCTACCCCATCATCATCGCCGCCCTCCTCTGGGACCATGAATGGTCGAGCCAATCCATCCTCATCCACTCTGATAACACTGCCGTCGTCTCCTGGATCAATAGAGGCCGATCAGACTCCATCACCGCCATGCCCTTCATCCGCCGCCTCACTTGGCTTTCAGTCACACATCAGTTCATAATCAGAGCCGCTCACATCCCCGGTCACCACAACACCATTGCTGACTCCCTCTCCCGTCTCTCCCTCCACAAATTCAGACGCTTGTCCCCAGAGGCAGACCCCCTTCCCACTCCGGTGCCTCCGTTTTCCTTTACAACCTTCCCATGACGGCACCCCTCCACGACCTTCACCTCCACACCCAAGATGCCATCCTCCAAGGTCTGTCCCCCCGCACACTCTCCACCTACTGGACAGCCTGGAAGTGCTTCAAGTCCTTCCACACTGCGCACCACCTTCCCCTCATTCGACCTTCTTTCCATCACCAGCTTCATCTCCTACGCTCACACGCACCTCTCCATCCACACTTCCACCATCCACGTGTACCTTAGTGGCATCAACTTCTTTTGCAAGTTGCTCTCCGGTTCCCCCTGCACAGCCATCTCCCACAGTCAGACCTCCCTCCTTATGAAAGGCCTTAAGCGCCTAGATCCCCGCTCTCCTTCCGCACGGCTCCCCCTCACTGCCGACCTGCTAGCCGCCTGCATACACACACTGCGCACTGGCTACTCCTCCCCTTCCACCGATTCCACCCTAGAGGCCATGTTCCTCCTGGCCTTCAGCTTCCTTGGGTGCTCAGAATTGACTTCCACCTCCTCCACCTTTGACCCTTCTGCTCACCTATGCATCTCCGACATCACGCTACACTCCCCACACACGCTCATCTCCACCCTGAAACGCAGCAAAACTAATCAAAGCCAGCCAGCCGTTCCCATCTTCCTCTTCCACCTCAACTCTCCCCTCAGCCCCTATGAGTCTCTGCATAACCTGGTTCTTTCAGGAATCTATCAGGAAGTCATGCCCTCCCCTCTAGCCCACTATTCACCACGGAATCAGGTCGCCTCCCGTTTCTGGTTCCACCATCATCTCCTCCTCATCCTCGCCAAATCCGGTAACGACCCTTCGCTCTACTCAGAACATTCTTTCAGGACTGGTGCGGCCTCCTTGGCTTCCAGCCAAAGCGTGGCCGACCACACCATCCAGCTCCTGGGTCGCTGGTCCTCCCAGGCATACCGCTCTTACGTCAGGATCAACCTCCCTGACCTTCACCACACTCAGGCTGGCATCAGCCTCACTGCAGCCCGCTAGGTGAGTCTGTTCCTTTTGGGGATCTGCTTGAGCTGCTGCTCGGCCGTGACCCACTAGGACTCTCTGTTCAATGCCTGGTAATTATGCATGCACCCTTCACATTATCATCATCATTATTCATTCTGCACATCCCAGTAAACCCACTCTCTACCATTCTCCTCCACTGATTCAGGCTTGGCTCTGCTATCGCTGGTGTGTTACTGAACTCATGAACATTATCTGGAAACTTCAGATAATCACTCATGATAGCTTGCATCAACCTTTGAAAGGTTGCGGGTCCATTACAGACACCCATTATCATCCACAGATGTTCATATAGCCCAAACAGAGTGGTGAATGCTGCTTTATGCCGGTCCCACTTCTCTACTGCTACCTGTATACCCGAGGTCTTTATCCTCAAGGGCAAAAACATTTGTATATTTTGCCAAGACTGCACTTAGCTCCACCTGCTGATCTTTAGAACCACCAATGTCTAGCCGGTCTAAGATAAACTGCAGGTCATTTGGGTCCTGTACAGCCTTTACATCAACGCTGACTTGTTCAATACCCACAGAAATACGCTGAAACTTTACTTCACAGGACTCAGAATTCTGGTACTCCACTACAGACACCTAGTCGGGTTCTGGGATGGAGCCACATATCCTCCTGTGACAAATGTGCTACTTGTATGGAAAACCCATGACGGTGAGTGTCAACAAGCATAGGGAGAACTATGAGCCCATCAAGTAGAGAGGTATTAACACATTCTACCAACATCTGTTCCCCTTGCTTTGCACCTTTGACATGCCCCTGGACCCTCACTGTTACCACGGACGCTACAGGTATGTATACTTTCTCTTTGCCAGCTAATCTAGCCATGGCCTTCTTGTTAACTTTACATTTTTGCACTTGCTGGAAAACATTTTTCCAATCCCAATCTAACTCTCCTCCTAAAGTAATCTCAAATTCAGCATGTACTAACTGTCGGCACCTGTTGATAATGTTCATAGCCATAATTCCAGGCACTGACATCTGGAGACTGAGGATCTTTCACCACCAAGAAGCACGCTCTAATAACTGGTCATGAGATGGGCTGACTTTAGATGAGTCTGAGGCGCACCCCCGAACTGCTCGACTCAACACAACCGGGGGTCTCTTTTCCCTGCACACCAGACACAGTGCTATCTTTTCAGGTTACATTTCACTTTGTGGGGCAATTCCTAGTGATATGTCCCTCTGACTGACACTTGAAACAATTGGGTTTGCCATCCTCTGTGAATGTTGGTTGTGTCCGCAGGTTACTGCTAGTCCTTCTACTAGTGCCTACCTCTGGAGTAACAAGATTCATTACAGCCTGTGTTAACTCACTAATGGCTTTACCTTGCTCTGCAACTACCCTCAAAACATCCTCCAAAGTAACTGACTTCTGCTACCAGCCTGTCCACAACATTCACCATCACTCCTCAACTCCCACCATCATCTACAATAAACCTTCCTAGACCTCATCTCATCTCCCATGTCTGTGTTGTGAACTCGGGTTCACTCTGAACTTTTGACAACGCTAACATACTTTAGTGTAATGTTTACTATCTAACAGATAAAGATAATTCTTTTACTTAGTGTTGTTATAATGCAGAAGTTAGAAATTACTCACCCCCGAGGCCTGTTTAAAAATACATTAAAAATATAATTAAAACACCATCATATTACAGTATAGTACTAACATGTTATTTACAAATTTGTGAGTCAACAGAATTCACGTTAATGAGCCTATGAAATGAATACATCATTATTATCAAAGGCAGATGAACTAAGAGCAAGGATCAAATGCTGCTCTATGAGATACCGCTGCTCTATGTCAGTAGTCTTACATCAACATACATCAGTGTAATCTATGGAGCTCCTGTGTTCTGTGTTCAGGCTCTTTCATGAAGAGGAGGACTGTTCTTAATCTCCACATATAGAGTAGGCATTTCATGTTTTACTCAGAGAATATAACAACTCAGAATAATCATCTTTCACAAAATCCAGTAAGATAATTAAGTGATGTCATATGCATTTGAGTGCATTGTTTGTGCAACATATTCTTCACTAATTTGCATCACTGCTAAGTGATTTGAGCCTGTCTCTTCCAATACTGTACATCTCTACAAGTTTAGAGTATAGAGGGGTTAGAATGGGCAGCATAACCAGATAAGTCAGAACACCTCTAATGCTCTAACTCATACTTACATGTGAAAGTATAATTGTATCTGTACAGACAGAGAGACTGTGTTGTCATAGTTCATGTAGAGATGTTCATAATCATGTTCTGTAGCTGTAGAACACTTACTTATGTTCCATATACACACATGTTCCTCCTCCTTCTGTCCTCCATAGGTGACCTGACAGATGTACACTCCATAATCTGACTCCTCCTTGTAGTCTCTCAGCCTCAGAGACACGTTGCCTCTCTCCAGCTCCTGGGTGACCAGACTCACTCTGCCCTCATAGCCCCTCCCCTCTATCACCTGGCCATTCTTATACAGGTAAATACACTCTCTCCACTTAAACCACCTGATTGTCATGGCAACAGCGCTAGTCTCAGGAGAGAGGTGACATGAGAGGGTAACATCCTTTCCCTCATCAGCCTTCACAGCCCTCTCTGGTACCCTGAGTTTAAACTCATCTGTTGGGGAGAAGAGAAACAGTACTGACATCTCTGCAGGTGCATGACAAGTATACAGTCTGCATCTATGAAGTAACAATCACACACAGACTCTATATGCTCTATACACACTCAACCTAGAGAGACATGTAGGAAGAATCTAAACTCACATCACTAGCAAACATGAAGGACAGCATGGATGATAATGTAACCAGTATGGAGAGGTTATATACAACACAGCAGCATGGATGGTTGTAGAGAGGGTTACACACAACACAGCAGAATGATAACATACAAACAAATATCATGTTTGTATACTGCATATGTTCATGTATTATTTAATGTGTTCATTTAATGACTAGAGGGATGTCAGATTGTGAACATGTTTGCACATTTATACTTAATGTTTCAATGCAAACAATGACTACTTGTGTCCACTTACTGTGTTGTCCGGCCTCTGCCATGTGTCCTTCCTGTATAGAGACAGTTACAAAACTTGATCATGCTAAAACATTACAAAACATGACGGTTTCATTATTGTTCCATTTGACATGGCAAACCACAAGGACTTTGTTCTTCTGACCTTTGAGTCACACAGAAACATGTTTTTACTGCTGTTTCCTCAATACGGACACTCAATACGGACACATCAAGATATTTCCTTACCTTTTCTGAACTTGAATTCCAATACTTTATCCGACAGATGTTTAATATAATTCTCTAGCTACCTGTAATTCATACCTTTCCATGGTTGTACATATGATCTAAACTTATTTTCTTAATACGTCAGCTGTACTGTAGAAACACTTGTACTTTAACCTGGGTGGGTAACAGGTGTGTATAACCCCTCCTCCATCCCTAGAGGTCATATGAGGAACTGCAGATGAAACACCAAAGTTACTCTTGACACATGCAGACATTTCCCTTCTTCTGAGGCTGGCTGGAGGCAGCAGTCAGAAAGTCCGCCCCCTGCAGGAGAGGTTGAGGCCAGCAGAGAGCAGCACAGTTCTACTGAGGAAGTTCTAGAAGGAGCAGAAGTTCTCATGAGACCAGTGACTCTGTGAGGTCAAACATAGGAGGAACAGTCACTGCTGTCAGTTACTGTACTGATGATTAGTTACCATATCATGTAATCGAGATCAGAGGTTATTGGTCAAAGGAAGTTTGAGACAATTATATATTTTACCTGTCAGATCATGTGTGCGTGTATGTTGACATGTATATCTATGTGAGTGTGTGTATATGTGTGTGTGTTGTGGCAACATGTGTGTCTGCAGTGTTTGTGGGCAAGAAACAGGACAGGGTCTCGTTCTTTAGAATCTCACAGCAGTTATGAAACGTAACATTATTACAACATAGTGCATAGACAGTCTGGAGGATCTCTCCTTCAGACTCCCTCTCTCTCTCTCTCTCTCTCTCTCTCCACTCCTGGGCAGAGTTCATTAAGATCATCAGAAGTAGTTACATATTAACTATGTTCTCCTTCTTCTGAGGCTGGCTGGAGGCAGCAGTCAGAAAGTCAGCCCCCTGCAGGAGAGGTTGAGGCCAGCAGAGATAAGTCAAATATTTTGGTAGAATCCAAACTGAGCCGTATCTCCTGAAGCTTCAGCTTCTGCTGACACTGAAATCTACCAAGAACGTCAGTCATGTCATGTCTCCCTAAGCTGGGGCCAGAGGCGGGGACTGTTGGGAAGCCAGCCTCACTTTAACACAGTATCCTGAACCCTTCCCAGCTGGAGCCAAACCAAGAGATGAATCTGCCTCTGCTGACAGTTGGGTGAGACGACATCATCAAGACGCTCTTCCTCTTGGAAAAACCACACCCGAGTTCCCCTCTCCTAGAATGAGAGTCGAGGCGCATGTTCCTGAGGGCACCAAGCCGTCCTTGGCCTGTGAGGAGACGAGACACGTGAACAATGTCCGGGACGTCCCCTGCCACTTCCAAGACGGCACTGTGCCCCGCCCCCTTTTCTATGCTCACTCATCGACAACGTAGCTGCAGAGTGGAGTTCCACAGGTAAGAGGGCTCTTCCCTGGGGAGAGCACAAACACAAACACCTGATAGGATCTGAAGAGGAGTCACCATAAGGGGCCAGCCCCAGGTGACACACCCACTCCACCGCTCCACCAGCTGTGCTGAGGACAGAGGGACCAAAGGAGGAAGAGGACACATCCATCAGACAGTCTGTGTCACGTCCGTGCAGGGTCGCCAGTCCTCTAGAGGGCGACACTCACTCTAGAGCACCTAAACACTACCTTTCTTCTAACTGGGCACACCTGGGGTGATTACTACTTCCTATTTAAGCACTGGGTGTCCTTCCCTCTTCACTCGGTCATGGAGTTTCGTGAGTACGTTACCTGTCTCTACACTTTCCCTGTGGATTATTTGTTCTGTGGATTCTCTTTGTGGACTACCCTTCCGTTGGACTACCTGTTATATTTGGCCAATAAACAATTATTGCATCAACCCTGCAGTCTGCGTGTGTGCCTGAAAATCCCGGCCTGATAGTCTGGTATAAAGGGTGAGGGGGACCACCCTGACTCTGCCTCACAGATCCCCTCCACTCCCACGCCACGGAGGATGAACACTTCCGTAGGTGGAATGAGCCTGAATGCCAGGAGGAACGGGACATCCCATTGACTTACACTGATACTGATAGCGCTCCAGAGCCAGTGAGAGAGTCTTTGTGTAGACAAAAGCATCCCAGTTCTTCATCCACCATAGCTTCTCAACAACTGATAGATGCAATGCATATCAAGTAGCATGAGAGAGAGCCTGCTGGACATGAGCAATGCAAACGCTTTTCTTCGTCTCTGCTGTGCGGAGGGAGGAAGAAGGATCTCAGCTCACAGCTCTGTGCCCTGAACATCCCACTGATGACCTTGGGCACAAAAGCAGGGTTAGGGTGCAACGCCGCTCGTCTGGTCACCTGAGATGATCACACAATCTGCATGGGTGGACAAGGTGCACGAGTCACTCACTCACTTAGCCGTAGTCAGAGTGAGGAGTGAGCTTGTCTTGAGAGAAACAAAGCACAGGGGTTTGCTGTCAATGGGCTCAAACGGAGGCTTACATCAAATAAATAACCTCTGTGCTAACAGCAATGGACCGCTCAACCCACCAATAAGATGTTTGCTTGGATGTTAGTGTAGTCCAGGTTTGGGCATCCGATGAATCAAAGTTGATGTGGGTATATGTGTGTATAAGCGCATTATGTTTGTGTGGTTGAAAACCAGGAGATTCCTGAGTGAGTGGGGAGGTTTTTAGAACGGTACATTCATAACATTCCCCTTTCACACTTGATGAATGTGCCTATAATATAGCTATAATGTCCCGAAAAGACGACATTCAACACCAGAAACACCTTACAGTGTATTACATGTATTCCCCACAACAATACATGTAACTTTTGCTCCTTTCACCAGGAGAAAGAGGCGGACATCAATTGAAGCACAATAAACCACCAGCATATCTCAGAAAGAACAGTCATGATAGTACGTATCCACTTTTCCTGAAATCAGCAAATGGAGAACTGATTCACAGTTTCCTTACTGACTTGGGACTTCTGATTCTTCTTCTGAAAAGCCACTCACTTTAAGTTCCATTCAAGTTACAATGGATATTAGATTGATGGGGTGGGGGTGTGCCTAACAATTGTATTACTCTTTGTGTGTCTTTATCCGTTCTATCACATGGCGTACGAAAAGAGAATTTGGATCTTAGCTGAACTTGCAGTGTTGACAGTGGATAAATAGAAACTGACATCAGATATTCTTTCAATAATTACAAATGGGCCCATCGTCTTCTTAGCTTAGAGCATTGGCCTCTTCTTCTCCTCTTGTCCCCAAACCCTTTCCCCTGGTCTGTAACACTGATGAGACACCTTCAAGTCATTAAAAGCTTTCCACAAGAATGCCACATCAAAAGCCAAAGGGCTCAAAAGTAAGTGTTGTTCTACTATTGATCTGTATATCAGATAGAAGTCCCCCGCAGCTTCGCCTCCCGGACCCCAGTGACCCCCATGGAGCAGAGGCCCCCAAACAGCCCCCCGAGCAGCCTCAGATGACCCGCTGAGCGGTTAGGGAATCGGGCTATTAATCAGACAGTTTGTTCCCGGCCGTGCCAAATGACCTTGTGCCCTTGTCAAGGCACTTCACCCTACTTGCCGCGGGGGGACTGTCCCTGTACTTACTGTAAGTCGCTCTGGATAAGAGCGTCTGCTAAATGACTGAATGTAATGTAAGATCAGGGAGGTGATAGATCAACAGCAGAGCTTTTCTAAAACTAGAAAGACATCGTCAACACAAGAGAAATGATGTATCAACAGAGGCTTCAGTATTAGGTGTTTTGATAAAGAAACGCAAAAACAGATATCACATGACAGAACATCATAGACACTTTATTTATCCCCATAGGAAGCTAATACATGACTGTAGGTCTGCTGTACAACAGCAACTCAATCACAATCAAAATAAAGTATCACAAGTGTAAGAGCCAGGTTGCGGTAATTAGGGCACCTGGTGGGGGGCGGAGGAAGTTATGCTATTTAACTTGTTCACCTGTGTGTTTGAGGAGAGGAGAGGAGGGGGTGACAGGGGAGAGGAGGGGGTGACAGAGGAGAGGAGGGGGTGACAGGGGAGAGGAGGGGGTGACAGGGGAGAGGAGGGGGTGACAGAGGAGAGGAGGGGGTGACAGAGGAGAGGAGGGGGTGACAGAGGAGAGGAGGGGGTGACAGAGGAGAGGAGGGGGTGACAGAGGAGAGGAGGGGGTGACGGGGGAAGTCGTATTTTGCTGACCGCTATACTGGATGCACAACCTTGTTTGTTTTAAGACCAAATAAATACAAATCTACAAAGCGCGTCTGGCACCTTGGTTTCCCCTATTCAGCCTCTCGGCGGCAGAGTTTAAGGATCACAAATTGGCCGCCTACAACAAGGAAGTCAGCTAATTTCAGGGCTTGTTACATTTCAGCTACTGGTCTACTTTGTAGATGTACCGTATGAAACCTTGGTAATGGATGCTGTGATCAAACAGTGAATACTGCTAGTTTCCACTTCAGTAAGTATACCAGCACCTCTAACACTCCTCTCTCCTGTATCTCCTCCCCCTTTCTACTCTTCTCCTCTTCCCTTCTCTTGTTCACTTCCAATCTCCTGTCTCTCACTCTTCTAATCTCCATTGCTTTCCTCTCTGCAGTTCAAAACAGCAGGCACACCAGGGGATATGAGGAAATATCCAGCATTGTTGAATGGCTCTAGATCCTTCTTTCTTTTTGAATCCTTCACATCTTGAAAAGTAATCAATGCGGATCGTGATGTGACTAGGTTGGTCAGCGGTCACCTGTCAGTGGTAGGGCTCAACAAAGCGTGGATGCGACCACACAGACATGAGCAGGCCCTCGCACTCATTCCAAGGATCCCAGAAGTGAGAAGGGGTATCGTTTTGACCACGTTTTCGCACGATCGGAAAACAAACGTTAAAGGTTCGGACGAAGAGAATACTCACGGCTGTACACCGACAGGTTGATGTAGCAGTTCTGGGTCCCCAGCAGGTTGTTGACGGAGCAACGATACAGCCCCGAGTTCTGAGACGACACGTTGATCATCTGGACGGACCCTGAGAGATCCCCTGTTCCAGGAGAGAGAAGGAAGCATGTCGTTCCCCTCTCATTACTGGGAAGTATGGAAGACCTTACCACTGACCTACGGTGATCCTCATTTGTAGATCAAGGCTTGCCTCATATCTTATTAATGCCTTATAATACCCGTTGTTATCTTAATGTTGCTATATGGGTTCTTGTATTGCAGTGTTGTAGGAATGTTGCTTTTTAACCAGTGTCTGTTCACCCTGTCCTGTGCTTACACTGGAAAGAAAACCCACCTTACACAACAATACAAGGACTCCCCTTTTGAATTTATCAACATGTTTTCCAGATGACATGTCTTATCTCAAAGGTATGCATGTAAAAACGTAACGAGACAACACAAAGATGTTAAAAGCACACCTGCTGTACGCCACGAGATTCCTTTTTTCTGCTTTGATTCAAGGTACGTACACGAAGCAGCTCTTACCGTCCATGTTCATGGGTAGAGAGATCTCTTCTGGTTGGAGCTTGTGCCACCTCATTTCTGGGGTGGGGACCCCCTCGGCCACCATGCAGGACAGAGTGACCGTGCCCCCCACACCTGTGTATCCGTCCCAGAGGCACACGGGCAGAGATGGAGGTGCTGCCAGTCGAAAGACACAGTCGTGTTTAGTAAACAAAACACCATCTAAGTTCCACAATTCTTTTTTCTTTCACGTTTCCACAATAATTGTTTGTTATTTGTCTAGTGAAATCATTTCAGTCTGTTACTACAGAGGGACCTTATCACACGAGCGGCGATTGCAACGTGCTACATGTTCTGCGACAGAGTAGAGGGTTTTCCCCTCCAGCCCCTACCCAGGACGCTGAGGGCGAGCTCTCCGATGCCAGGGTCGCCGGTCTCGGGGCGGGTTGCTCACCACGCAACGGTAGGTTCCGGCATCTGACACGCGCGTGTCGTTCAGCACGATATCGGCGCTCCATGGGATGCCCTGCCAGTGAGGGAGGGGTCCTCAATCACCTGACCGTGGTCATAAACAATCACCTGAGGGCGGGGCACACATAATGTGATGGCATGTTAGTTCTCTGATGTCAAAGGTTTCAATGGGCGAGTGTGCGGTGTTGTGACTCAAGGGGAGTGTCTGGGAGAGCCTGACCTGGGAGGGAGAGTCTGGCTGGGAGAAAGGAGCCAGTGTCCAGATGATGTTGAGTCTGGACAGGGGGCTCATGGTGAAGAAGGAGCAGGGCAGGGTCACAGAGTCCCCCTGGACGATCTCCAGGCTCTCCTCCCTCATGGTTACCCTCACTGCGTCTGCACAGAGGTGGACAAGACAGTTTCCAGATGATTCCAAATCATCCCTTGAGAATGGTTTTGTAAATGATTATATTATCTGGATAAAAGTTTTGAAATGAGTAAATTACTATTATATTAATCTAAATCTTGTCCAATATGAGGTCCCTCCAGGTTTTTGTTTTGGACTCATTCTGTTGCTGTGCTTTCTCCCCTGTGCTCATTACTGTAATAATGAATCCTTCCCTCCCCCTCCTCTGATGCAAGCAGCCGCGGGTCCTTTGTGTGTGTGGGAACCGACCGGGGATATTGGCTGTTAATTACACTTGACAGTTCCGAGAGAAAACCCAAACACATCTCATCACAAAGTGGCAGAGGCAGAACAATAGTCACTTCATTAGGCCTTCACCGTCATGTCTTTCTCCATAGAAAGCCGGGGCAGCACTTTACATTGAGGTTACATTAACTACCATGTCACTACGTAGTCATACAGGTCAAATTTAAGTTTGTGGAAATTGCTATGAAAGTAAAGGGTTTTGTGTGAGCTGAATGTTATTACAAGTGTAAAAAGGGACAGGATGGGAAGGGTTAAAGGGGTAAGTGAATGTTGTAAAGGGCCAGTAGAAGGTTGTGTCACCAAAACAAGATCAATGTTAACATGATTGTACCCCTGGAAAGATCAACCTCCCCCAAACAAAGTTTTACTGTACTATCTAGTACCGCTTAAACACGATGAAGCTAACTACAATGTTGTCATCAAAAGGTATTACCATGTAGTCACGTTAGTTGATAAAAACATGTGAAGCACTCACATTGATTGTCAATAGGCCTAATAGGATTAGATGTATTCATATGTAATATACTTTATAAAGTACAAACTTTCTAATAGCATGGACCTTTGCACACGTCAAAGAGTGTAAAATATATAATGACAAATGTATAAAATATGCTGAAGTAACACAAAACGCATCCACCTGGTGGATTTTATGCAACGTTTCACTGCTTTCTAAATAACAGCCTTGCTAATTGCAAGGAACTCACCATGCTGACGAACAGAAGTTAGCAAATAAGCAGTCCAGAGCAGCCACCTCCCAGAGTAGCCCATCACAACATGAACACTGTCCGCCATGTAGGCTAATGCCTGTTAGCCCGGCAGGAAGATTAGGAAGCAATGACCAGGCATGCATGATTCATCTATTGAGCGACCCCACCAGTCCTGCTCCCCCCCTCCCCTCCTACTCACCCCCACTCTGTCTCTCTCTCGCTCTCTCTCTCTGTCTCTCTCTCTGTATAGCATTCAGGGTCGCAACAAAAACATATTTTTTGACGATACGTTTGAATTCTGAATGAAGGAAAGGGCCCTTGAGGCTGAGGTTTCAACACGACGGCGTAGGCTCAGATCCTGGTTCAGCTGAGTTGGATTCTGGCTCGGGGGCCTCCTGTATGTCACCTCCCTCTTGTCATACTGTCAAATAAAACATGCCGACAAGAAAATGAAAATCTTTAAATTGTGCTTTAATAATATATTTTCTCTACAGCAGTTTCTGCTTTGTTTGGGACAGATCGGTGACAGCCATGGAAAGTGAGGCACGGGATTCAAACCCAGGTCCCTACAGAGGAACCTTCACTTACAAGGTACACACTTTGTTAGTGAAGCTACCAGGGCCCCTGTGACGAAGTCTCCCAGGAGAAAGGAGAGAAAGTTGGCCATTACAGCTCACCCGCTCGTTTGTGAAGCACACCTGTCAGTCGTTAGTGTTGATTGGCAATAAGATCAAGTGACTCGTCACCCATCCAGATCCTTTTGATCTCATGCAGTAATCCTGGTCCAGTGAGACCTATCCTACTTCTTAAAAGTTCTCAGAACGGATTCCAATTGGTTGATAATTGAATTGATGTTATTAGCATTTGAGCCACTGAAATACTGTAAGAACTGTTGAATTTCTTAAATAATGAAATGAACACAGATATATTCTTATCTTTCTTGAGCATAATATTCAGTGCTTCAAATATGTTTTAATTAAACTTTAAATTGTATTCATAAAATACAATGTAACCGGATTTACTTTATTTGTGCTGGACAAATATGTTTTACATTTACTTTTTGTGACCAAACAAAGGACTGATACCAGGATAAGACCAAGACATGGCATGCTAAATGGATCAGTATTAGAGGTGGTTTGATAAAGAAACACAAAACTGCAACCTTTTAAAACCATTAACCCCCATGGGAGGCAAATTAATTAGCGGAGGTCTGCTGCATGACATCAGTTGTAAAAAAAAAGTAAACATGCAAGTTTAATTACAAAGCTTAGTGATGGTTCATAAGGCCAGACCTGTGTGTAGTTTGTCCTTTGATGTCTCCAAATGTGCTTTCATCAGATATGATCCAACAACATTACTATTTTGCCGATAATGTTACCACAATACATACACGATACAGTACATATGTCATGAAGTTCACAGTCAAATTCTGCATTTACAGCTGACAATGTTTGTATGAATGAAGTCTCTGACTTCCTCCCTCTGTTTCTCTACATGTGAGGAGTGCTCCTTTTACTACCTTCTCTTACAGCATGGACCTCTGTCAAGAAGTCTTCACAAAGATCTCTCATTTGGTCCTAAGTCTCTCTATCTCCCCATCCTCCATCTGTTAGCAGTACTGGGCAGGTGTTAGCAGTACTGGGGCAGGTGTTGGCAGTACTGGGGCAGGTGTTGGCAGTACTGGGCAGGTGTTAGCAGTACTGGGGCAGGTGTTAGCAGTACTGGGCAGGTGTTAGCAGTACTGGGGCAGGTGTTGGCAGTACTGGGGCAGGTGTTAGCAGCACTGGGGCAGGTGTTAGCAGTACTGGGGGCAGGTGTTAGCAGTACTGGGGCAGGTGTTAGCAGTACTGGGCAGGTGTTAGCAGTACTGGGGCAGGTGTTGGCAGTACTGGGGCAGGTGTTAGCAGCACTGGGGCAGGTGTTAGCAGTACTGGGGCAGGTGTTAGCAGTACTGGGGCAGGTGTTAGCAGTACTGGGGCAGGTGTTAGCAGTACTGGGGCAGGTGTTAGCAGCAGTGTGAGGTTCAGGGTTCTTGGTGCTTCGTGGGGCCTGGTCTCCTGTCAGGTCAGAGAGACCCTGAAGCCCCCTGTACGTCTGTCTGCACAGAGCCAAGCTTCACTGTCACCACCCATCTACAGTGGAGGAATCATCTGTGTGTCTGGATCCTGTCTGACGTACTTCCTGTATGAATGATGAATGAATGAATGAATGAATGAATGATATTTTTATTTTCGTGTCATGCCACACAAGTGGCCCATCCCACACAGGATTACAAGACACCGCTCTAACTACACAAAGTGTGTAGTACTAACATGAAACAAAACAAACAACAAAAAAAAACATTAAACATAAAGACACATATTTCTCCTTGCCCACGCCTTTTCAATAAAGTCAGCAATTAAAAAAGTTCTGTATTGGAACAGCCAAGCTAACATATCAGTATCACACATATAATGAACTTCTTTTACATCGACTTTCTTGAATAAACTTAATCTCAAATCGTGGTAAAACGGACAATAAAAAAAGAAATGAATTTCATTTTCAATTTCCTCAAGCTCACAAAAAGTACACAAAGTACACAGCCTATTCTCCTCGCTAGTGCCCACCCACCGGCCTGACTCAATGTGTAAAGGGAGAATTCCTGACCTAATTTGTGCACACAGGGACCTCTTTCTTTTAGACAAATTATACAAAATATAGTTCTCTGTACCAAACAGATGTTTAATTTGACACAAAGTATGCAGTTTAGGCATACCTCTTACTTCAGAGATCCAGGTCTCTCTCTTTTCAAGTGCTACTCTGTTGTCATCCATCCTCAACAGCCTATTCCACAACCTCATAATACACACACTCCAACGCTCCCTACAGGAGTCCCACCCCATGTCTCCGGCTGTAGCTGGTATTGGTGCAAATTTATGAACACCCATAAAATATCGGATGGCCCTGTTTTGGATTTTTTCACTCCCGGGAAAGTTTTTATAACCCCAGACCCCTGCCACATAATCCAACACAGGACACACACAAGCCTGGAAAAGTTTGGTGTATGTAGAAAAACCAATATCCTTCAGCATCTTAGTTTTGCCTATAACTCCACCAAGAGCTCTGCTGGCTGACTCAGAAAGAACTGTAGTACCCTTTGTGAAATGCATATGTTCATCCTGTATGTCTTCATTGAATGAGGGTTTAACACATGAATGTACATAATATGTTACCAATATAGACAACACTCTTGTTTAATTATGCTTTAGTCCCCTCTAGTGTTCAGAAGAGGAAACTACAGGACTTAATGCTCTTTATGACTTGTTCTCCCCCAGAACATTCACCACCTTATTCTCCTCCGAAAACACTGTTCAACAAAAAGCACCAGACAGATTCTGTGGATCTTTTCTATTTTTTTAAGTAGGTTAGTATTTCATATAAATGCTTAAATCTTTTTTTATAATTACAGAATTCCCGAAATGACCATTTCTCCAAGATCTTAACACGTTTAACAGTAGATACACAGAGAATAAAAGGATATATACAGACATCATTACAGTATGAATCAATCCTCCTCCTCCTCCTCCACCCCCTCCTCCTCTGGTCCTAGGTACAACTTGTTCTATGCACTGACTTCATGGACTTCATCTAAAAACTTAGTACTGAGATCTATTATTTTATGCTGAAGTCTATTTATCTCTCTATCCTTCTCCTGCATCTGTCTGCCGAAGTCTCTCTGCATCTTAGTGTGTGAGATCATGATGCTCCTCTGTAGCTCAGGTAGGACCACCTTCATCAGGTTTCTCTCTGCTTCAACTCTGGCCTCTCCTTCATAGTTCTCCCTGAACTCCTCCATCTCCTGCCTGTGTCTCTCCTCCCTCTCCCTCCTCTCATTCACTCCCTCCTCTCTAAATCTCTCCAGCTTTCTCTCCATCTCCTCTCTCTGGTCAGTCTCTCTCTTCAGCTCCCTCTCCAGCTCTCTCTTCTTCTCCTCATCCCTCTCTTCCTTCACCTGTCTCTCCAGTTCAGATGTTCGATGGCTGAGTGTTCTGATGTCTCCCTCGTGCTCCTGGATCACTCCCTCTATCTTCTTCAGAGAGTTCTGCAGCTCTGTCTCAAACTTCTCTTTCCTCTCTGTCTCCTCCCTCTGTATCTTCTCCTCTCTCTCCCTCTGAATCTTTCCCTCCATCTCTCTGACCTGGGCCTCTGCCTCCAGGTAGGTCTGACTGCTGTAGAAGCTCTCTCTGTTTCCTGCCACCATCTCCTCTACCTGGTGCAGCAGCTCTGGGACCTGAGTGCCATGGGCCCTGTCCTTAATGTTGAGGACGTGGTACCTATTCCCACATTTCTCTACAAGCTGCTGGAGGTCCTGACTTCCTGTTTGGAGAAACTGCTCCATGCTCTGCTCTCTCAGACTGTCATCATGGGTGAACAGAATGACAGTGTGTCCCCAACAACCCTCTCGAAACATGTCCTCCATTCTCTCCATGGCTCCTCTCTCCTCCCCCTCAGAGGGCTCCACTGGTACGACCAGGAGGAAGGCGTGGGGTCCCGGGGCGGACAGACGGACACACTGCCCCACATCCTGTCTCATCTCCTCCAGAGAGAGTCCAGGGCAGAACCAGTCTGGAGTGTCCACCAGCACCAGCCGTCTCCCACACACGTCCCCCTCTCTCCTCCTACTCCTCTGGGTGACTGCAGAGGGGCTGTCCTGGGCCCCAAACTCCTCTCTGCCCAGGATGGTGTTTCCTGCTGCCCTCCTCCCAGCCCCAGTCCTCCCCAGCAGCACCAGTCTCAGCTCAGACACACTGGGAGACACTGGAGGGTCTGGACTGCTGCTCTCTCCCCCCACTGCAACACAACACAGGGACATGGTCACACCACTGGTCTAGTTGGTTTCTAGTTGGAAAGGAGAGTACATCTAGGCTGATATTAACTACTCAATTAGCTGTGTTTTAAAACTGTGATTAACGTCTGAAAAATACAGACAACATAGAATAACATGAATTTAAATGTGTAATAATGATTATCTCTAGCAGATTAAATCATAATAAAGGTTTTTACCTGCAGAGCAGTATATATTGCAGTATCAAGACATTTGAGATTATAAACCTGAACTATATAATCACTATGAAACACACAGTAGGATAGAAGATGTAAGGACAGTAGAGGATGGGTTAGATGTTCAGGTGTTTGTAGGTGTCTGTAACAGAGATGATGACTCACTTTCTGGAGGGTTATCCATGCTGCGTCTCCTCCTGACTCCAGGGACCACAGTAGAACCTTCATCCTGTGGTAGTGGTGGGTCTGTATCTGGGGTCTCTCCTCCCACTGCAACACAACACAGGACACAGCTCAAACTACTGACGTGAGGGTCACCCTGGACATTCATACCAGATGTTCACCTCAACAGAGTCATCTGACTATGATACTGAACCCAGAGTTAGACAGGTTGCTGTAGGTGCATGACCAGTGTATGGAGAATGGACTGGGTCAGATATTCAGGTATTTTAACAGAGTTGAGGACTCACTAGATGGAGGAGGATCCATGCTGTCTCTCCTCCTGATTGGTAGTTTGGGTTCTGCTTCTGAGATCTCTCCTCTCTCTAACAAACAAGATTAAACAACCATTCAGTGGGCATCATATTTAGAGTGAAATATTCAAACTAAAACTTCACATTATAACACTCACCAGCGGTTTTAACCGATAACTCACTTCTATGTCTTTCTACCTCAGTGTTTAGGTCACATATCTGCTGTGCTGAAATAATTGAAAATAAAAACCATAATCATACCATTTCCAAATACAAAACACTTCAAATGCATCACAGAAATGATATGAAATACAAGTTACGGAATGAAATCTTACCAAGTTCAATGTTTTCATATTTGACATCTTCCACATGTCTGTCTCTCTCCTTCAGCTTTTTATCTCTCTGTCCTAGTTGTTTTTCATTCTCTTCCAGTCTCTTCTCTCTCTCTTTACCTTCACTCTCTAGTCTCTCCAGTCGTTGGTCTCTCTCTTCTAGTTGTTTGTTTTTCTCTTCCAGTCTCTGCTCTCTCTCATTACATTCACTATCTAGTCTCTCCAGTCGTTGGTCTCTCTCTTCTAACTCTCCCTCCTTCTCTCTCAGTCTCTGGTTCCTCTCCTCCAGTTCAGAGTCTTTCTCCTGCAGTTTGACTGTGAGCTTCTCTACTTGGTTGTTCTTGTCCTGCAGGTTTTTTCTAAGCTCCTCCTGTTGTCTCTCCTTCTCTCTCACCTGCTGGGTCATGTCATCCAGTTGTGTCTCTTTCTCCTGAAGCTGTTGGTTCTTCTCCTTCAGTTGTGTTGTGGTTTCCTCCAGTCTGCTCTCTGTGTCCTCTAGTTGTTTATTCCTCTCCTCCAGGAGTGAATCCTTCTCTTCTATCCTCTTTTCACTCTCCCTCAGTGTCTTGTTCACCTCCTTCAGGTGTTGGTCCTTTTCCTCCAGCTTCTGGTTCCTGTCCTCTAGTAGTTCATCTCTCTCTCTTAGTTGTTTGTCCTTCCCTTCCAAACTCTTCTCTCTCTCTTTACCTTCACTCTCTAATCTCTCCAGTCGTTGGTCTCTCGCTTCTAGTTGTTTTTTTGTATCTCCCAGTTCCTCCTGCCTCCTCTTTAGTTCACCATCTTTCTCCTTCAGCTGCTTGTTTTTCTCATTACACACTTTATCTCTCTCCTTCAGTAGTTTATCTCTCTCTTCTAGTTGTTTTTCATTATCTTTCAGTTTCTTCTCTCTCTCTTTACATTCACTATCTAGTCTCTCCAGTTGTTGGTCTCTCTCTTCTAATTCTCCCTCCTTCTCTCTCAGTCTCTGGTTCCTCTCCTCCAGTTCAGAGTCCTTCTCCTGCAGTTGGACTGTGAGCTTCTCTACTTGGTTGTTGTTGTCCTGCAGGTCTTTTCTAAGCTCCTCCTGTTGTCTCTCCTTGTCTCTCACCTGCTGGGTCATGTCATCCAGTTGTGTCTCTTTCTCCTGAAAGTGTTGGTTCTTCTCCTTCAGTTGGACTGTGAGCTTCTCTACTTGGTTGTTGTTGTCCTGCGGGTCTTTTGTAAGCTTCTCCTGTCGTGTCTGCTTCTCTGTCACCTGCTGGGTCATGGCATCCAGTTGTGTCACTTTTTCCTTCAGCTTCTGGTTCCTGTCCTCTATTAATCTGTAAATGTCCTCTGCACTTTTGTAGTCCAGCTGTATTTCTGGAGGGTTATATAAAAATATGAATTATGGTTTAAAATCAATCAATGAAACAGCTGGTGATTTGCAGATATTTATTTTGAAATCAGTACGTTGTAGGGTTGTCACAAAAACCTGTACCAAGTTGGTACTCCCCAAAAAAACAGTACGATACCAGAATTTCAGAAGTACCGGGTAGTTGGGTCGGACGCTGACAAGCACAGTGTTCTGACTCACCAGAAGTCGTTAAAAGTTGCTCGATTTGTTGCTCGATTTGATTTTTGGTCACCAGGGAAAAGAAAAGTTGCTAAATCGAGCGACAATAGCCCTGGTTCCCCGGACCTTCCCCATACCTCGGTCCTGCCTCCGGCTCGCTCTCCGGACCTGCCCCGACCCTCGGCCCTGCCTCTGGGTCGGCCTCAGGGTCGCCCCCTGACCTTCCCCGACCCTGGGCCCTGTCCCCGGGCAGTCCCCCGGACCTGCTCCGACCCCCTACCCTGCCTTGTGTCCCGGGTGGGACGTCCGGTGACGTGAGAGGGGGTACTGTCACGGCCACAGCCGTGCCCCCTTGTTTTGTTTTGCGCTGCCCAGGGGGGTATTCCATCAACGTCGCTAACGCAAGTCTCGCTAAAACGAATAAGTCTCACTTGGGTAAACGTCAACTCAGACTTAAGTCTCAAACCGTTCCACTAACGTTCCGTTCCACTAACAAGCAACGCTAACTCAAGCTAGACCTCAATAAGCTTAGACTGTGCAGCCCAGATAAGGCGATCGTCGAAAAGAGGAGTTATGTCGCAAAAAGCAAAGCGTAAATCAGCAGAGTGGTGTTGTTTCAGCAGCGTAAATAGTTTTTTTGAGTTTTTTTGGAGTTGTCCCAAAAAAGGGTTGCCGCAATTAACATGACATGGGAGAAAACTTGTCAAACCATTACGACCGTTAAAAAGCGTAAATTGTAGACATACCAAATTAACATATATGCATTCAGTGATTTACTGATAATTAGCGTAATTTGATGAGCTGTTTGAAACCGTTCTGACAGTAGGCTGGCCTATGGCCGATATTCTCAACACGAGATTGAGAATATAACCCAAAAAAGAACGTGGCAGCAATTGAAAATTGTAGGATCAAATTTAAAACACTGAAGAAGGCCATGGTTAATTGAACTTGATGTGGGCTAATAATGTTTTTGTCTTCACATCTTGAACACAATTAGGCCTAATCAATTACTTCAAAATAACTTTGCCGCACGCATTTATTAAGATAAAAAATAAAAGGGTTGTCAAAGAACGGATACGCCATAAGCGATTGTAACTTGTCTAGACGCTCTGTTTAGTTTCTAAAGGCCGTATTTTATGTCACTTAACCAATGGCTTTTGAAAACTGTTAAAGTGACATTATTTCTTAACTTGTTTATTTAAATTTATATATTTTTGGGAAATGAATTAAACACGTAAATCGTTCATGTAGGCTATGCACTTCAAAAAGTCTTAATTTAGGCTACGTTTCCGAACACGGACTAAAGTGTTTTGCGCGCAAGAATTTACTCGACGGAACTGTCTTTTCAGATTCTGTTTCCGCTTGTTTGAAATTCTTTGCAACACATTTTAGTTTAGCTTGACTTTTAGCCTGAAGGCCTCAATATGCTTCTGCGTCTCCGTTTTCGGGTGGGCGGGCTCACGGATACGCACGGATACACACGGATAGACTTCGTTTATAGTTCTCCGTAGGCTGTGGGTGCTGAAAACAATTCACCGCCAGAAGAGTAGGTGGCGCTGCACTGCGATGCTAGCTATAGGTTATCGAAAACTCGGAGCAAATTTACAAAGGAGCCGTTTCATCAATAAAATATGCACAGTTTCAGCGACTACACTGCCCATTTCTCGTCACATTTGAATTCAAATGCCAATTTACATGTAGGCTACTGTTTAGCTGAAATATGAATTGTAAAAACTGCTTCGATCTCTTTGGTGATGTTTGTGATGCTAGCTGGAAGAGCAGCCTGCTTTGACTGGGTGTGCAGTGAACATTTCTGGGGGGTTATTATTATGATTACGGAAAGGGATCGTATATGTTTTTATATTGCTACCATTTTAGAGACTGCTTATCGATCCGAGTGTTAATCCGGCGCGGAGCCAGACGTTGTAAACATTCCGGGTTTAGCCCAAACCAACAACGTATTGGGGCTTGATTTGCAAGAACGCGACGCTGAGCGCCTCCACGGGCCTCTTCCACATATTAAAATAGTGCTGCTGCCAACGAATAATGCACCTAATAATATGGTGCCTGCACTGCAATGTCATGGCGGGCTGGACCAAATGATTTTTCGGGCTGCATATGGCCCGCAGGTCGGACGTTCCCCACCCCTGGTCTTGTTGGTCACGGCAACCCATAGCGGCAACCCCGCCCCTGACTTCTTAATACGGACCAATCACAGCCAAGGGGGTCTCCGTCGCTCTCCGTCGCTCTGCGTAATTTCGACGGATAGTTAGAAAATTCAGGAGGTGCACGTCAATCCGTCAAAAGCTCTCCGAGGGCTGACGGAGAGCACGCAGTGGGCGTTCCACGGAGAAGAGGGCGTTCCCTCCTCTGCGTTTTTCGAAAAACGCAGAAGCATAATTAGGCCTTGACACGGAGCAGGCTAGTTCCGAAGTATAAGTTACCTTGGTTACGTAGCTTGAACTAAAATAAGCCACC
Source organism: Mallotus villosus (assembly GCA_903064625.1). Taxonomy (NCBI): domain Eukaryota; kingdom Metazoa; phylum Chordata; class Actinopteri; order Osmeriformes; family Salangidae; genus Mallotus; species Mallotus villosus. Next base: position 76,210 of record CAEFZP010001013.1, read on the forward strand.
TTAATGGAACGGAACTTTCGCTAAAGTAAGTGAGACTTGGCGAAATAAGTCTCGCTTTTCCTTAATCGACGTTGATGGAATACCCCCCAGGTGTTTCCCTGTGTCCCTGTGTAACTGTCTTCTCCTGTCTTGTTGATTGCTGTGGTGTTCAGTTCTCGTTAGTGTTATCATGTCCACCTGTGTCTTGTTTGGTTCTCTGTATTTAGGTTCCTGTTTGTGTCTAGTCTTTGTCTTGTCCTTGCCTATGTTACTGTGAGTATCCTGCCTGTTTCCCAGTTTAAGAATAAAACCTCTGTTTCAGAACTCTGCCTGTCTGTCTCTCCTACGTTTGGGTCCTACCCCTGCACTCAACCGTAACATCTACCTGCTACCTGCCTGAAGTAAACATAAAGTTCCAAATATTCTCTTCGTACGACCTGATTGCAGTTATGAAACTGGGACCCACTTCCTCTCCATCCTATCAAGTACATCAGTGCTCTTGTTTGCACAACAGTGAGTCATTTTCACATTTCTTTAAAACACACTGCAAAAACAGTTAAGCAAATCTTGTGGATTAAAAAACTTTACAGATACAAAGCACTCCTAGTACAGTAATAAATATACTGTACATGTATATTCAACCAAACTGAAGGTTTTATTCTTTTCTCCTTGTTCACTACACTGTTTTTATGTCTTTAAAATGTGTTTCATACTCACCAAGCAAACAAGCAGATTCCTCTCTTCTCCTCTTGTCCTCTGGGCTCTCCTCTTTTAAATACCGTTCAGCTGAAACAATGATGGATATCTGACATGTTAGATATATTACACTGCAGTAATACATTTTCTGTCAAGCTACTTGGAACATATACAGTTCAACTTGTAATACCATCAGCAAAGCAAATTGTGTTGAAATACTTTTAATAAAATATAATTGTATAAATTATAAATGATTTCATGTTCCATTTCTAAACCAAATACAGCAAACATGTATTGAATGTATTTTCCTGACAGTTTATCCTGTGTTGATGTTTTACAACAAGAATGTTTCTTCTGTTTCACAGGTCAGGCAGTGAAGTGCATTCTTTCAGACATGTTGTAGTTTGAACAACATAAGCACAGCTAGTTCAGGCAGGGCAATCGGGCAGCGCGCGTCATCCGCTCATTACCACACCTGTGTTAGCCAGCACAAGCCCATTGCGCCACGTCCGATTAGACGGCATTAAAAGGCAGCGCGGATACGCACACACACACACACACTCACAACGGTTGTTGTATGATCAGTGCTGCTGCCGCCCTCCACCATCCCCTTCTCCCCCATTCTGTCTGTATGTTCTATCCATCAGGGGGATTATACCTCTATTGCTCCCCTTAGATCATCCACTCCGCCAAAGTCAAACCTACATGTCCATGTCATGTAACAATAAATGCTCAAATCTAATACGTGATTGTCTTGACTGAAATATTCTTCTTAAGTTTTAAGCCGATTTTTGTTGTAGGTCTACTACCACCACCTGTTTGCCTGTCTGCTGTTTGCCTCTGCTGGCATAAAAAAGGTAGTGCGTTTTTTGTGTTCACACCCATTGTCATGCCGTTTACTTGGTTGGTGGGGGTTGGGGGGGCGGCATGTGTAAACTTCGCCCGGGGGGGTGGGGGGGGGTGGAACCTTGCCCGGGGCGCCAAATGAGCTAGGACCGCCACTGATGCTCACACTATTGTGACCTCGGAGCACCTCATACAGCAGGTCCTGTCTACTGTGGGATGTGAAGGACTGTACACTCATCAGAACTGCACTAGAGTCTGAGCATATAACCACTCCAACCTCCTCCATCCACTGTAAGGCCAGTCAAATCACCAACAGCTCCACTGTAAATACAGCCAGGTGATCTTAGAAGCACTTTCAGACCATGACCTCCCTATCAGGTACAACAAACGCTGCCCTGTTCAACCAGACTGTGGATCCTTTGACCCACTTGTGAATATTTGTAGTCATCCATTGTACACAGAAAGCACCCGACTACAGAACATCTCAGCCAAGTCGGCTCCCACCCTGTCCTCATACTGCCCCACTGCACAGTGTTAGGACCTGGGCTTGCACTGTGTCTAGCTTGGTCAGAGAAGAGCTGCTGCAACATAGCTGCTGCACCCATAATATATTACTGCTCTAACCAGAACCACATACATCTTCATGGAGGCCCTGGTGGGTCCTCTGTCCACACCTTCCTGGAAACACACATCTCTGATCACCTTCTTGCACGTGACAACCACTTAGACTCCAGAAACCTGAATGTCTGCTCGTTTTCCAAACCATTCCCATACAACATCATGCAGACCTCCTCCCCTACCTTCCTCCTTGTGAAGAACACAGTCTTTACCTTTTCAACTGAGAACTCTGAACCTTGACTAACTAAAACTACGTGTTTGGGGGATATTTAAACAATGGCACCATGAAATATAAAAGAAAATAGTAGCAGTGTCATCTTTGAAGTCTAAAACAAACATGATGTTATATGACATGAAACAATGAAAATTACTCACCTTGTAGTAGCTGTGTTGAAGGATAGAGAATAACAAGTTAAAACATCATCACAACAGAACATGTCAGTAAAGTATCAGTGTGTGTTGATGTTAATCAATGATGATGAATAACATGATGATGTCAGTAACCAGATGGACAGAGAGTAAGGATATAATGCTGCTCTATGATATGCAAATGCTCTATGTTAACAGTCATCAGCATCAACATGTATCAGTGTTACGGTCTCCTCTCCCTGTCTGCTGTTTCTGTGTGTTTGTTTCAGTTGCAGGATGGCAGGCAGGGGCGAGGAGCCATGATCACTGATGGGGAACATCTGTGCTGCACCTACAGTTAGGTCCATAAATATTTGGACATTGACACAATTTTCATCATTTTGGCTCTGTACACCACCACAATGGATTTGAAATGAAACAACCAAGATGTGCTTTAAGTGCAGACTTTCAGCTTTAATTTCAGGGTATTTACATCCAAATCAGGTGAACGGTGTAGGAGTTACAACACATTTTATATGTGCCCCCCCCCCTTTTTAAGGGACCAAAAGTAATTGGACAATTGGCTGCTCAGCTGTTCCATGGCCAGGTGTATGTTATTCCCTCATAAAGGGAGTTCGTTATTTAATTGACAAGGAGCAGATACAAGGTCTAGAGTTAATTTCAAGTATGGTATTTGTGTTTGGAATCCGTTGCTGTCAACTCTCAATATGAAGTCCAAAGAGCTGTCACCATCAGTGAAGCAAGCCATCGTTAGGCTGAAAAATCAAAACAACTCTATCAGAGAGATAGCAGAAACATTAGGTGTGGCCAAATCAACTGTTTGGTACATTCTTAAAAAGAAAGAACGCACTGGTGAGCTCAGCAACACCAAAAGACCCGGAAGACCACGGAAAACAACTGTGGTGGATGATAGAAGAATTATTTCCCTGGTGAAGAAAAACCCCTTCACATCAGTTGGCCAGATCAAGAACACTCTCCAGGAGGTAGGCGTATCTGTGTCAAAGTCAACAATCAAGAGAAGACTTCACCAGAGTAAATACAGAGGGTTCACCACAAGATGTAAACCATTGGTGAGTCTCAAAAACAGGAAGACCAGATTAGAGTTTGCCAAAAAACATCTAAAAGAGCCTGTACAATTCTGGAACAACATCTTATGGACAGATGAGACCAAGATCAACTTGTACCAGAATGATGGGAAGAGAAAAGTGTGGAGAAGGGAAGGAACAGCTCATGATCCAAAGCATACCACCTCATCAGTGAAGCATGGTGGAGGTAGTGTTATGGCGTGGGCATGTATGGCTGCCAATGGAACTGGTTCCCTTGTATTTATTGATGATGTGACTGCTGACAAAAGCAGTAGGATGAATTCAGAAGTGTTTCGGGCAATATTATCTGCTCAGATTGAGCCAAATGCTTCAGAACTCATAGGACGGCGCTTCACAGTGCAGATGGACAATGACCCGAAGCATACTGCGAAAGCAACCAAAGAGTTTTTTAAGGCAAAGAAGTGGAATGTTCTGCAATGGCCAAGTCAATCACCTGACCTAAATCCAATTGAGCATGCATTTCACTTGCTGAAGACAAAACTGAAGGGAAAATGCCCCAAGAACAAGCAGGAACTGAAGACGGTTGCAGTAGAGGCCTGGCAGAGCATCACCAGGGACGAAACCCAGCGTCTGGTGATGTCAATGGGTTCCAGACTTCAGGCTGTCATTGACTGCAAAGGATTTGCAACCAAGTATTAAAAGTGACAATTAGATTTATGATTATGTTAGTTTGTCCAATTACTTTTGGTCCCTTAAAAAGGGGGGGGGCCACATATAAAATGTGTTGTAACTCCTACACCGTTCACCTGATTTGGATGTAAATACCCTTACATTAAAGCTGAAAGTCTGCACTTAAAGCACATCTTGATTGTTTCATTTCAAATCCATTGTGGTGGTGTACAGAGCCAAAATGATGAAAATGGTGTCAATGTCCAAATATTTATGGACCTAACTGTATATAAGCTGGACCTCTCCAGGAGATCTCTCTCCTTCATAACAACATTGATAATTGTTTGTGGCAACCCTTAATCTTGGTTAACACCTTGTACCACCTCCATGGGCTCTCTCTGCCCTGCGCCTGGCCCTGCCCCTGTTTGCTCTGGTCTGGACCTGCCTCCTCCGGGCTGCGCCCCTCTAACCTTGCCCTGTGCCTTCCCTCCTGCAGGTGTCTCCACTCCGGACATAATGCCCCCCCCGGCTGCTGCCCTTCCCGTCAGGATCCTGCCCGCCCCTTCCTCCATCTTCACGCTGGCCACGGCGCCTCCAGACCTTCCCCCGTGTCTCCCTCCCTCTGGCCAGCCATCCTCCAGGGTGATTACGTGGACCTGGCCGACCTTCTCGTCCTGTCCCAGGTCTTTGCCCCCCGCACCATCGTCGGGTCCTGTGGCCCTGTCCTGCTCCGCCACCCTGAACCCGCCCGGAGACGGGAGCTCACGGCAGCAGAGTTCTCTTACGTGTTCTCCCTGTTCCGGGACGTCGTCTATTCCCCCTTTCCCGGGCACCGGGCGGAGCTGGACGACTATCTCTCCCTCATCCTGCAGCTCGCCCCACGGTTCGGGGGCTCTGGGTTTTACACGTATCAAGTCCGGTTCTCCTCCGAGGCCGCGGAGTGGCTCCAACAATTCAATGAGGCCACCTACTGGGGCTCGCTGGACAATGAAATCTATTGTGTTGTTTGGCTGCCCGGTCCGCCCTGCCCTGCTCCCTGTGTGGCACTCCTTCCCACCCGTCCCTGGTGTGCATGGTCGCGGCCCGCTCGGCACCTGAAGCTGGCCCCCTCCCCCTCCCCATCCCATCACCCCGCAGCCCCTCCTGTCGGGAACTGACCTGCGGGCACCGACCGCCGGGGCCGCCCCATCCTGCTGCAGAAGGGGTGGATGATTCCCCCTCTGGTTTCGTCTGCTACTACAACGGCTGCTGGTTCTCTTCCCCATGGCCTTCCAAGTTCCCTTCCTGCCCTTCTCCCTCACTGACCCCCTCATCCGCACTTCACGAGGTCTACCCCATCATCATCGCCGCCCTCCTCTGGGACCATGAATGGTCAAGCCAATCCATCCTCATCCACTCCGATAACACTGCCGTCTCCTGGATCAATAAAGGCCGATCAGACTCCATCACCGCCATACCCTTCATCCGCTGCCTCACTTGGCTTTCAGTCACACATCAGTTCATAATCAGAGCCGCTCACATCCCCGGTCACCACAACACCATTGCTGACTCCCTCTCCCGTCCCTCCCTCCACAAATTCAGACGCTTGTCCCCAGAGGCGGACCCCCTCCCACTCCGGTCCCTCCGTTTTCCTGTACAACCTTCCCATGACGGCACCCCTCCACGACCTTCACCTCCACACCCAAGATGCCATCCTCCAAGGTCTGTCCCCCCGTACACTCTCCACCTACTGGAAGTGCTTCAAGTCCTTCCACGCTGCTCACACCTTCCCCTCATTCGACCTCCTTTCCATCACCAGCTTCATCTCCTACGCTCACACGCACCTCTCCATCCGCACTTCCACCATCCACGTGTACCTCAGTGGCATCAACTTATTTTGCAAGTTGCTCTTCGGTTCCCCCTGCACAGCCCTCTCCCACAGTCAGACCTCCCTTCTTATGAAAGGCCTTAAGCGCCTAGATCCCCGCTCTCGTTCCGCACGGCTCCCCCTCACTGCCGACCTGCTAGCCGCCTGCATACACACACTGCGCACTGGCTACTCCTCCCCTTCCACTGATTCCACCCTAGAGGCCATGTTGCTCCTGGCTTTCAGCTTCCTTAGGTGCTCAGAATTTACTTCGCAGCAAAACAAATCAAAGCGGGCCAGCCGTTTCCATCTTCCTCTTCCGCCTCAACTCTCCCCTCAGCCCCTATGAGTCTCTGCATAACCTGGTTCTTTCCTAGTCAGGAAGTAATGCCCTCCCCTCCTGCCCACTATTCACCTCCCTGACCTTCACCACACTCAGGCTGGCATCAGCCTCGCCGCATCCCGCTAGGTGTGTCTGTTCCTTTTGGGGATCTGCTCAACAGCATTTCCCTAACTACTTCCCCAGATCCACCTGGTAACACATGTCATAGGTCAGTCTAAGTAAATAGATTTAAACGAAAACATTTTTTTCTTTAGATTTGATTCATTTTTTACTTTGAGATATTCTATCCGCAGTGTTTTAGCTGTTTTACTATTCAAAACGAGATTAAATACCATTGTGTTTAGTCCGTTTTATGGCTGATGAAGTGTGTGTCTGTGTGTGTATTATGCAACTGGAAATTACAAATAAAGAGAACCTTACCTGGGGGGTATATCAGAAAGCAGGTTGTGTAACATAACCGGGTAAGTTAACCCACCAGCTGATTCACAATGTTGCAGCAACCTACTGGCAATGCTGCTACAACGCTGGGTGTCAGCTGGGGACTTAATATAACCTGCTTTCTGGACTACCCACCTGGTTTGTTACTTGTGTCGCTAGTTGAATACAACAGGGAAAGTGTGTTGTTATTCAGAGTTGATCTTGTCTGGAACAGACTTCATGTTCCTACCTAGGGGGGCCGGCGCTGTCTTGGTGTCTAGGGTGTCTGCTGATCTGCTGCATTAGTTAACACTTGACTAGTGGGGACCTCACCCTTACTGTTATTGGAACTTTAATGTGTTCCTTTACATTCTCTAATCCTGCTTTCTTCTCTCTGTCCTCCTCCACACCTCCCCTGTGGTGTGGGGGGTTGAGCTGTCAACATCTGCCTGGTCGTCGGTCTGCCAGCGTTGGACTTAGTCACCAGTGGACATCTGTCTCCTATGATGGACAACATAGAGTTCCTGGTCCCTTCCTGTCCATCTACCTGGCTGTCCTGTGATGCTGAGCCAATCCCACGGCCCCAGCCTTGTGGCTACCATTGCTTAAATTGACATGCGCCAATTCAGAGCACTGTTGAACCCTGGATATCTGTGTTTCAACATATATTTGCACATTTGTATTCTCTACTGCTAATGTATGATTGCGTGGACCTGGCCGTCCTTCTCCTCCCGTCCCGGGTTGCTGCCCCCCCGCACCGTTGTCGTGGCCCGTGGCCCTGTCCTCCTCTGTTGTCGGGTTTCGCTGTCCGCCCTGCCCCTGCTCTCCTTCCCGTCCGGCCCTGGGGTGTCTGGTCCTGGCCCCCTCACCTGGCCCCTGGCTCCCACCTGGCCCCCTTTCGCCTCCAGCCCTCCTTCCCCTGCCCCTCTCTGCAGCGCTTCCTGTCCGGCCCCGCGGGCGCCGACCCTGGTGGTCCGTAACGATTTCGATGGCTGCTCCTTGTCTGCCTGCCGGGGCCTCCTTCTGCGGTGAGACCCGCTCTCGCTCCTCCTGCTCCCTCGACCCGGCCGGCCTGCGGGCCTTGGGGCCACATTCGAGGCCCTCCCATCCGCCCGCCTTGCTGGGTTTTCTTTGGGTTCACTGGCAGGACTCAAACTGCTTGCCGTCTGCCTGGCATTGGATGCAAAAGCACGCCGTGCATCTTCGACTGTCTCTCTGAAGCACTCCGCTGGATCCCCTCCCCCTCCTCCTTCATCTCCTGGACGACTGCCTCTACCACACTGCATTAGGCTCCGCTCTGCTACCTGCCTCCTCCACCATCTATTCAATCGATGGTGTGATATTACTGAACTCATGAATCCTGACAAGGTGTCTGCCTGTCCTCCCTCCATCACATTTTCTCTGCCATCTCAAGACCAGACTACCTCTGTCCATATCAGGGCCTCAGCCTCTGCCTTACTGATAGACACCATCACCTCACCCCTCTCCTCCCTGAGGGCCTGCTTAGCCAGACTGTCTGCACTCTGGAACCCACATCAGTTTTACCCACACCCCCATCCTCCTCACACCATTGTGACCTCGGAGCACCTCATACAGCAGGTCCTGTCTACTGTGGGATGTGAAGGACTGTACACTCATCAGAACTGCACTAGTGTCTGAGCATATAACCACTCCAACCTCCTCCATCCACTGTTAGGCCAGTCAAATCACCAACAGCTCCACTGTAAATACAGCCAGGTGATCTTAGAAGCACTTTCAGACCATGACCTTCCTATCAGGTACAACAAACGCTGCCCTGTTCAACCAGACTGTGGATCCTTTGACCCACTTGTGAATATTTGTAGTCATCCACTGTACACAAAAAGCACCCGACTACAGAACATCTCAGCCAAGTCGGCTCCCACCCTGTCCTCATACTGCCCCACTGCAGAGTGTTAGGACCTGGGCTTGCACTGTGTCTAGCTTGGTCAGAGAAGAGCTGGTTCCCCATAGACAATACATCCATAATCTATAACTGCTCTAACCAGAACCACATACGTGTTCACATACACTTCTTGCTCTTGGCAAACACTTTTTCAATATGATCAGCCCAGGTCAACCTCTCCTCAAAATAGACCCCAGAAACCTGAGTACCTGCTCCCTCTCCAAATCATTCTCATACAACATCATGCAGACCTCCTCCACTACCTTCCTCCTGGTGAAGAACACAGTCTTCAACTTCTTAACTGAGAAGTTTGACTAACATCAGACCTGGACCCAGGCTCACGTGGATCTCAGGAGCAAAGCTTATTATGGGATACATCTGAATAATACTGTGAGTGTATCTCTGGTCACAGGTTTGACCATGAAGGGAGTGTTTTCAGATATTTAAATAATGGCATCATGACATTTAAAAGAAAACAATAGCAGTGTTATCTTCAAAATCTAAAATATACATTTTGGTACATTGTTTACCCCTGATGTTGTATGTCATGAAACAGATATATGCAATTACTCACCTCTTGCTGAAGTTGTGTAGAAGGATATGAAATAGAAAGTTAAAACATAATTAAAACAGAACACATCAGTATACTGTGTGAACATTGATGATGAATAACATGTTAGTGTCAATAACCAGATTTTTTGAAAGCAAGGATGCTCTATGAGATGCAGCTGCTGTATGTTAATGGTCCTACATCAGCATACATCAGTGTAATCTATGGCTCTATGCATGTTGCATGTTTTTTCAACATGTTCTTCACTATGCACCACTGCTAAGTGATGTGAGTCTGTGTCATCAAACACTGTAGATATATATACAAGCTCAGAGTATGGAGTGGTTAGAATGGGCAGCTAACCACCTCTAATGCTCCAACTCCTTCTTACATGTGAATGTATAATTGTATCTGTGCAGACAGCGACACTGTTGTCATAGTTAATGTAGAGATATTCATAATCATGTTCAATATCTGCAGAACAATGACCCTCCCTGGACCATAAACCCACATGTAGATGACCTGACAAATGTCCCCTCCTCTATCTGATCTCCTGTAGTCTCTCAGCCTCAGAGACAAGTTGCCTCTCTCCAGCTTCTGGGTGACCAGACTCACTCTGCCCTCATAGGTCACGAGAAGATGGCGCCGACGATGGCTGCCTCGGTGGTTCGGTGCGCTGTGTTTTGTCTTGTTTTGTCTGTTAATTCAGTGTTCTGCCAAAATATCCGGGGTTCTCTAACAAGAGAAACATTGCTAAACTTTAGGTCTACAACTCCTGCGGATTTATTTCCCACTTTTCTGCTTCCAGCGGCAGAATTAGTGGGAATTATAGTCAAGGCCACCCTCGGCTTTGTGCTAGCAGCGAAGCGTCGTAGAAGAGGTAAACGTGCCGGAGCCCTGGTGCGACTCCGCAGGCGCGGAACACGCACAGCGTTACCGGGGATATTTCTCTCCAACGTGCGTTCGCTGAGCAACAAACTGGACGAACTTCAGCTACTGGGGTGGAAAAACAGAGACTTTCATTCATCTTCCGTTTTGTGCTTCACGGAGACATGGCTGAGTGAACTGATCCCGGACTCTGCGCTACAGCTAGCAGGTTTCAAACTGCTGAGAGCGGATCGTGACTCCCTGCTCTCTGGCAAAACGAAGGGCGGTGGTATCTGTTTTTTTATTAACAGTGGCTGGTGTGAAGATGTGACAGTGATCCTGCAGCACTGTTCTCCTGATCTGGAATCATTTTTTATAAACTGTAAACCTTTTTACTCGCCACGTGAGTTTGCTTCATTCATACTGGTCGGCGTTTACATGCCGCCTCAGGCTAGCGCCAATGAGGCTCAACGTGTGCTCGCTAGCCAGATATTGTGTGTGGAGCATGAAAATCCGGATTCCTTGGTTATTGTGCTAGGCGACTTTAACAAAGGCAATCTCACTCAAGAACTCCCCAAGTACAGACAATTCATCAAATGTCCTACCAGAGAAGGGAACACTTTGGATCACTGCTACTCTACAATCAGTAAAGCATACCATGCGGTCCCCCGTGCAGCACTGGGTCACTCAGACCACGTCATGGTCCACCTGATTCCTGCATACAGGCAGAAGCTAAAGCGCTGTAAGCCTGTTGTGAGGACATCGAAACAGTGGACCAGTGAGGCTATGGAGGATCTGCGGGCGTGCTTGGACTGCACTGACTGGGATATGTTCATGACTGCCTCCAATAGTTTGGATGAGCTCACAGAGGCTGTGACGTCATACATCAGCTTCTGTGAGGACTGCTGTATACCAACACGCACCAGGGTGAGCTACAACAACGACAAACCCTGGTTTACAGCTAAACTCAGAAGGCTGAGGCTGGACAAAGAGGACGCTTTTAGGAGTGGGGACAAGGACAGATTCAAGGAGTCGAAGAACAGGTTTAGCAAGGCTGTGAGGGAGGCTAAACGACTGTACTCAGAGAGGCTGAAGCGTCAGTTCTCTGCTAACGACTCTGCTTCTGTCTGGAGAGGGCTCAGGCAGATCACCAACTACAAGCCCAGAGCCCCCCACTCCACTAACGACTCACGCCTGGCCAACGACCTGAACGAGTTCTACTGTCGCTTTGAAAGACAATTGGAATCCCCTGAACTATCCCTTCCCTCCCCCCCCCCTTCCCACCAACTCTGCGACGTCACTCTCCATTCAGGAAGGTGAAGTAAACTGACTTTTCAAGAGGCAGAACCCACGCAAAGCAGCTGGGCCGGACGCTGTCTCCCCTGCCACCCTTAAGAACTGTGCTGACCAGCTGTCTCCGGTGTTCACCTACATCTTTAACGCCTCCCTGGAGACATGCCATGTGCCATCTTGTCTCAAGGCCTCCACCATCATCCCTGTGCCCAAAAAGCCCAGGCCAACTGGACATAATGACTACAGACCTGTCGCCCTGACCTCTGTGGTAATGAAGTCTTTTGAGCGCCTAGTGCTGGCACACCTCAAATCAATCACAGACCCCCTTCTGGACCCCATGCAGTTTGCCTACAGAGCCAACAGGTCTGTGGACGATGCAGTTAACATGGCCCTCCACTTCACCCTACAGCACCTGGACTCCCCAGCATCCTACGCCAGGATCCTGTTTGTGGACTTCAGCTCTGCCTTCAACACCATCATCCCCGCCCTGCTTCAGGACAAGCTCTCCCAGCTGAACGTGCCTGATTCCACCTGCTGGTGGATCACAGACTTCCTGTCTGACAGGAAGCAGTGCGTTAAGCTGGGAACACAAGTCTCTGACTCCCGGTCCATCAGCACCGGATCTCCTCAGGGCTGCGTCCTTTCTCCTCTGCTCTTCTCCCTGTACACAAACAGTTGCACCTCCAGTCATCCATCCGTCAAACTCCTGAAGTTTGCGGACGACACCACCCTTATTGGGCTCATCTCTGGTGGAGACGAGTCTGATTATAGGTGGGAAGCGGCCAACCTGGTGACCTGGTGCAGCCAGAACAACCTAGAGCTCAATGCTCTTAAGACAGTGGAGATGGTTGTGGACTTCAGGAAGAATACAGCCCCACTCACCCCCATCACCCTGGGTGACTCCCCAGTCAACACTGTGGAGTCCTTCCGCTTCCTGGGCACTATCCTCTCCCAGGACCTCAAGTGGGAACTGAACATCAGCTCCCTCACAAAGAAAGCACAACAGAGGATGTACTTCCTGCGGCAGCTGAAGAAATTCAACCTGCCAAAGACAATGATCGTGCACTTCTACACAGCCATCATTGAGTCCATCCTCACCTCCTCCATCACCATCTGGTACGCTGCTGCCACTGCCAAGGACAAGAGCAGACTGCAGCGTATCATCCGCACTGCGGAGAAGGTGATTGGCTGCAATCTGCCTACCCTCGAGGACCTAAACACCTCGAGGACCCTCAGGCGAGCGAGGAAGATTGTGGCCGACTCCTCCCACCCTGGACACTCCCTGTTTCAGTCACTCCCCTCCGGCAGAAGGCTGCGGTCCATCAGGACCAACACCTCTCGACACAAAAACAGTTTCTTCCCTTCTGCTGTTGGCCTCTTCAACAAGGCCAAGGGTTCACACTGACTTATTGACTTTACTTTAATGACTCTAATATTCTGCACTGCATCTTGTACATTTGTATTTTTTGTCATATTTGTATTTTTTGTATTTTTATATTGTAAATTAGGCAACTTATATTTTATTGTATATTTTATTTTAAATATAATTCCACTTTAGTATAGATAGTATAGTTATATAGTATAGATATTTAGTATAGACAGTCCACATATTTAAATTTAAGGATACTATATGTTTATTGTATGCACCTTCCTGCCAAAGCAAATTCCTTGACTGTGCAAACTTTCATGGCCAATAAATCCCTTTCTGATTCTGATTCTGATAGCCCCTCCCCTCTATCACCTGGCCATTCTTATACAGGTTAACTGACTTCTACCTGAAATAGAGTTAGGCATGAAAGGGTTAACTACAGTTCTGGAGGAAGGTGGCACACCAAGACTCCTCCTTCTCCAATCAAACTAATACGCATCAGCCCAGTAAAGCACGGAGGAATGTGACCAAACTCCCCTTTGTCGATTAAGAGTTCTGTATAAAGTATCTTCCGTTCCTCTGGTCCTTCTGCTAGCATGTCATTTTGTCATTTTGTCGACTTTGCGTGCACCCCGCTGTTGCCGTCCCCCTGCCCGCCTGTCTGCTGCTCCCGCTCCGCTCCGCCTGTCCTGATCTCCCCATCTCCCGGCTCCGCCTCTTCTCTTCCAGGCCTCGTCTTCTGCGGTGGGGATGGACCTCCTGGACCTCCGCCCGTCCGATGACGAGTTCCCTTCCCGGCTGGAGAGGCGGTCCCGCCCGTGGCGTTCTGGCCGCGTCCTCTGGACCCCCGGCTGCTCCTCGAGCGATGTCTCCCTCGGCTTCCCTGTGTCCGACTGCTCAGCCCCCCGGTCCCGTGCGTGGGCCTGGCTGTCCCCCGCAGTCTCCGCCCCCCGGGCCTTCTACCTGGGATCGCTCTGGGCATCGCTCCCGGGCTCGGCGGCAGTCTGTGCTGGCCCCGGATTCTGCTCCTCCATGTGCTCTCTGCTGCCTCCCTGCCCCACACCTGCCCCTGCGTGCTCCGGCCCAGCCTAGTACGGGCCGCGCCCCCCCTTACCTTGTCCTGTGCTTTTTCCCCTGAAGGTGGCTCCGGACGTTCCCCTGTCAGGCCCCTGCCTTCAGGCTGGCCCCAGCGCCTCCCCCTGTCCGCCCCGTTGCCCCCTCTGTCTACGGGCCTTCCCTCGTGTCTCCCTCCCTACGGGCCGCTGTCGTCCTGGGTGGCTCCGCTCCGGTCCGCCCGCCCGTTCCGGCTGCTGCCGTTCCCGTTGGTGTCCTGCCCGCTCCTGCCCCGCCCTTCCCGCTGCCGGGCACTGGGCTGCGCCTGGCGGGTTCCTGCCTCTTGCTTTGCCCACGCCCCCCGTTCTCCTGCCCCGGCCGCTGCTTTGGCCGATTGTGGCGTTGGTCGCCTCCAGCTCCGCCCCCGGCCCTGTTCCTGCCCCTGCTCGCTCTAGTCTGACCCTGCCCCCTCGGGGCTGCAACCTCTGACCTTGCCCTGTGCCTCCTTCCTGCTGGCGGCTCCGGGCCGCCCGCCCGCTCCGTCTGCTCCCCGCCTCTGTCTCCCGCTGCTGGGCGCTGGGCCACGCCTGGTGGATTGCTGCCTCGCTCCTGTTCCCCCGGTTCGGCTCTTGCCCTTGTTGACATTCCTGCCCTGTTCGCGGCGTTCATCGCCTCCATGGGCTCTCCGCCACCCTGTGCCTGGCCCCTCCCTGCCCATGCTTGCTCTGGTCTGGACTTGCCTCCTCCGGGCTGCGCCCCTCTCCCCCCTGCCCTGTGCCTTCCCTCCTGCAGGTGGCCTCGCTCTGGCCATCCTGCCCGCCCCGGCTGCTCCCTTTCCTGTTGGGGCCATGTCGCCCCCTGCTTTCACGCTGCCCACAGCGCCTCCGGTTGCCCCCTCTACGGCCCCCTCTGCCTCCGGGTCTCCGTGTCTGCCTGCCTCCGGGGGGGCGTCCCCCGGGTGATGACGTGGACCTGGCCGACCTTCTCCATCCGTCCCGGGTTGCTGCCTCCGCACCGTTGTCGTGGCCCTGTCCTCCTCTGTTGTCGGGTTTCGCTGTCCGTCCTGGCCCCCTTTCGCCTCCTCAGGCCCTCCTTCCCCTGTCCCTCCCTCCAGCCCTTCCCGTCCAACCCCACGCGCATCGACCCAGGTGGTCCGTAACGATTTCGGTGGCTGGTCCTTGTCTGCCTGCCGGGGCCTCCATGCATGCTCCTTCTGCGGCGGGACCCGCTCTCGCTCCTCCTGCTCCCATCCGCCCGCCTTGCTGGGTTTTCTTGGGGTTCACTGGCAGGACTCAAACTGCCAACTGGATCCTCCTCAACGAGTCCAAAAGTCCCCTCCTCCTTCATCTCCTGGACGACGTCCTTACTATCAGCCCCCCTTCATCTCCACTGGCGCAAGGCCCCCACACCGCATCAGGCTCGGCTCTGCTACCACCCTCTACCACAATGCATTAGGCTTGGCTCTGCTACCAGCCTCAGGCTCAGCTCTGCTACCAACCTCCTTCACAATCGGGCTTGGCTCTGCTACCAGCCCTGCTTCAATAAAATATATATCAATGGTGTGATTACTGATTACTTGTGAACCCTGTAAAGGTGTCTGCCTGTCCTCCCTCCATAACATTCTCTCCCATCTCCAGACCAGACTACCTCTGTCCATATCAGGGCCTCAGCCTCTGCCTTACTGATAGACACCATCACCTCACCCCCCCTCGTCCTTGAGGCCTGCTTAGCTAGACACTCTGGAACCCACATCAGTTTTACCCACACCCCCATCCTCCTCACACCATTGTGACCTCGGAGCACCTCATACAGCAGGTCCTGTCTACTGTGGGATGTGAAGGACTGTACACTCATCAGAGCTGCACTAGAGACTGAGTCTGACGCCCTCACATAGCTGCTGCACCCATAATATATTACTGCTCTAACCAGACCCACATACATCTTCATGGAGGCCCTGGTGGGTCCTCTGTCCACACCTTCCTGGAAACACACATCTCTGATCACCTTCCTGCACGTGACAACCACTTAGACTCCAGAAACCTGAATGTCTGCTCGTTTTCCAAACCATTCCCAAACAACATCATGCAGACCTCCTCCCCGACCTTCCTCCTTGTGAAGAACACAGTCTTTACCTTTTCAACTGAGAACTCTGAACCTTGACTAACTAAAACTACGTGTTTGGGGGATATGTAAACAATGGCACCATGAAATATAAAATAAAACAGTAGCAGTGTCATCTTTGATGTCTAAAACAAACATGATGTTATATGAAATGAAATAAGGAAATGTACTCACCTAAGTTACCTGTGTTGAAGGATAGAGAATAAAAAGTTAAAACATCATCACAACAGAACATGTCAGTAAAGTATCAGTGTGTGTTGATGTTATTCAATGATGATGAATAACATGATGATGTCAGTAACCAGGTGGACAGAGAGTAAGGATATAATGCTGCTCTATGATATGCAAATGCTCTATGTTAACAGTCATCAGCATCAACATGTATCAGTGTTACGGTCTCCTCTCTCTGTCTGCTGTTTCTGTGTGTTTGTTTCAGTTGCAGGATGGCAGGCAGGGGGAGGAGCCATGATCACTGATGGGGAACATCTGTGCCTGCACCTATATAAGCTGGACCTCTCCAGGAGATCTCTCTCCTTCATCACAACATTGATCATTGTTTGTGGCAACCCTTAATCTTGGTTAACACCTTGTACCACCTCCATGGGCTCTCTCTGCCCTGCGCCTGGCCCTGCCCCTGCTGGCTCTGGTCTGGCCCTGCCTCCTCCGGGCTGCGCCCCTCTAACCTTGCCCTGTGCCTTCCCTCCTGCAGGTGTCTCCACTCCGGACATAATGCCCCCCCCCGGCTGCTGCCCTTCCCGTCGGGATCCTGCCCGCCCCTGCCTCCATCTTTACGCTGGCCACAGCGCCTCCCCCTGCCCGTCCCGCGGCCCTCTCTGCCTCCAGACCTTCCCCCGTGTCTCCCTCCCTCCAGCAGTCCTCCAGGGTGATTACGTGGACCTGGTCGACCTTCTCCTCCAGCCCGACCGCTTTCACCTCCTTCCGCCCCCCTGCCCTTCCCCACCCCATCCCCCCCGCAGCCCCTCCTGTCCGGCGCTGCGGGCACCGACCGCCGGGGCCGCCCCATCCTGCTGCAGAAGGGGCGGATGATTCCCCCTCTGGTTTTGTCTGCTACTACAACGGCTGCTGGTTCTCTTCCCCATGGCCTTCCAAGTTCCCTTCCTGCCCTTCTCCCTCACTGACCCCCTCATCCGCACTTCACGAGGTCTACCCCATCACCATCGCCGCCCTCCTCTGGGCCCATGAATGGTCAAGCCAATCCATCCTCATCCACTCCAATAACACTGCCGTCGCCTCCTGGATCAATAGAGGCCGATCAGACTCCATCACCGCCATACCCTTCATCCGCTGCCTCACTTGGCTTTCAGTCACACATCAATTCATAATCAGAGCCGCTCACATCCCCGGTCACCACAACACCATTGCTGACTCCCTCTCCCGTCTCTCCCTCCACAAATTCAGACGCTTGGCCCCAGAGGCAGACCCCCTTCCCACTCCGGTCCCTCCGTTTTCCTGTACAACCTTCCCATGAGGGCACCCCTCCACGACCTTCACCTCCACACCCAAGATGCCATCCTCCAAGGTCTGTCCCCCCGTACACTCTCCACCTACTGGACAGCCTGGAAGTGCTTCAAGTCCTTCCACACTTCCCCTCATTCGACCTCCTTTCCATCACCAGCTTCATCTCCTACGCTCACACGCACCTCTCCATCCGCACTTCCACCATCCACGTGTAACTCAGTGGCATCAACTTCTTTTGCAAGTTGCTCTCCGGTTCCCCCTGCACAGCCATCTCCCACAGTCAGACCTCCCTCCTTATGAAAGGCCTTAAGCGCCTAGATCCCCGCTCTCCTTCAAGATAGAGGGCGCTGTTACTCTTTACTACCTCTGCTTGTTAACAAAGGAAGTTGTCTATAAAGTTGTCAGCCATGTTGTTAACGCTGAATGCTGAAGCACGCTGAATAAAGCTCACGTCAATTGCAATAGGTTATGGGCCCAGGTCGACGCTAAACACTGATTTTTTGAGGAAGATAAACAGTGTTGTGGGATTACACAATGGAAGATAAACTGTTTGTTGACAAGCTGAGCGGACCGGATAATTGGGCGACATGGAAGTTTCAGATGGAACACCTGCTAAAGGCTAAAGGACTATGGGGTATGCTAATGGAGACGGAAACGCTAGCCGCAGATGCTAACGCACTCGCACAGGCTGAGTTCACTAAACGGAAAGAGAGGGCATTCTCTATTTTAGTGCTGAACGTAAGTACACCCCAGTTGTACCTGATAACAAGCTGCCAGACTCCCAAAGAGGCGTGGACCACGCTGAAAGGCCATTTTGAGAGAGATACCTTGGCAAATAAACTGTTCTTAAAGAAAAAATATTTCCGATGTGAAATGAAGGAAGGAGATGGTTTAACTGAACATTTAAAACAAATGAAGGTGCTGACAGACCAGTTATCAGCAATCGGAGCTGTTATTGAAGAAGAAGATCAAATTGTAACACTTTTGGGAAGTTTGCCATCAAGCTATGCTACGATTGTCACTGCACTAGAAACAAAGATTGACAATCTGACACTGCAGTTTGTTAAGCAAGCATTGATTAATGAAGAGCAAAAGCGAGTGAATGGCACTGATAACTCCAGTGGTGCTACAACATCAGGTGGTGCATCAGCCATGATGTCATCACAATTCCGGGGAAATGTGCAGGATAACTCCAGGTCAGTGGGAGCAGAAAAGACAAGCACGTGGAAATGTTACAAATGTGGGAAAGAAGGGCATATAAAGCGTAACTGTCCAACCTGGAAAAATACAGCTAAAAAGAAAACCCACAAGGCCAAAAGCATGATGTGTGAAGATGCAGAGGATTCGTCTGAAAGTGCCTTTGTCTCCAGAGAGGCACACTCGACTGCCAGACCACAACAGGATGAATGGGTGATTGATTCAGGAGCATCAAAACACATGACATGCCATAAAGAACTAATTCAAGATCACCAGCAATTCACAAAAGCAGTCTGTGAAACTTGGTGACGGCAGGGTGGTTGACGCCCTAGGAATTGGAACTGTTAAAATAAAAATGAGCTTCAAAATGAGTGATGCAAAAAATGTGACAATGTATGACGTCCTGTATGTTCCAAAGCTAACTGGAAATCTGTTCTCAGTGGGAGCTGCTACCAAAAAAGGAAATACAGTGCAGTTCAGGAAGTCTCGCTGCTACATACGTGGAAAAGATGGAACTCTTCAAGGAATGGGAACACAAAGAGCTGACGGGCTATATCAGCTGGATGTTGAAGGAAGTTCATCTGCCTGTCATAGTGCATCATTAGCAGCCAGCCTGTGGCACCAGCGCCTGGGTCACACCACCAAGCTGAAGGAACTAAAAAGTCTGGTGAACGGAGTGGACTTCTCTGCAGAGGAAGATGTTCTTTTCTGTGAAGGATGTGTGGAAGGCAAGCTGACTAAAAAGCCATTCAAGTCGATTGGAGCAATCCGTTCCAAACGCAAGATGCAGCTGATTCATAGTGACGTCTGCGGTCCCATGCAGACTGAGTCTATAGGTGGAGCAAAATATTTTGTGACGTTCATCGATAACTACTCCAGATGCTGCAAGGTATACTTTCTGAAACAGAAGAATGAAGTGCTAAACAAATTCAAGGAATTTGAAAAAACATTCTCAAATGAGTGTGGGCAGAGCGTCACAAGGCTGAGATCAGACAATGGTGGTGAGTACACATCAAAGGAGTTTGAAGATTATTTGAAGGCTCAAGGCATCCACCATGAACTGACTGTACCTCACTCACCACAGCAAAATGGTGTTGCAGAAAGAAAAAACAGGACATTGGTTGAAGCAGCTAGAAGCATGTTGTCACATTCTAAGTTGCCAAAGATGTACTGGGCAGAGGCTGTAGCCACCGCAGCTTACATTCAGAACAGGCTGCCAACATCTCTCCTCAAAGAAGAGACACCCTACGAGAGATGGTGTGGAAAGAAACCTGACATGAGTCACATGAGGGTGTTTGGCTGTGTTGCTTATGCACATATCCCAGATGAAGAGAGGAGAAAACTGGACAAGAAGGCTGTGAAGCTTCGTTTCGTGGGATATGCAAACAATGCCAAAGGCTATCGTCTGTATGACGAAGAAAAAAGGAGGATTCTAACTCGTCGTGATGTCATCTTCAATGAGTCAAACTTCGACTGGAAACAGGAAGCGGAAGTTCTCACCTCAGAGATTGAGATAACCATGACAACAGAAGAAAGTGAAAAACAAAATGATGAGGTTCCTGTCAATACCACAGTCAGAACAAGCGACCGAATCAGAAGGACTCCAAGGAGATTTGGATATGATGAGTATGCTGATACAGTGACTGTTGATCATCATGCAAATATGTGTTGTGTGACAGAGCCAATCACATTGAAAGAAGCAATGGTGAGTCCTAATGCAAAGGAATGGCAGGAGGCAGCTGATTTGGAATATGAGTCGCTGCTGGAAAATGAGACGTGGGATTTCAATCAGGAGAGACCTGGGATGACTAAAGTGATGTTTATTTACATAATGATAAATGTACTACAAGTGTTTGGAGCTTAGACCCCATGGGGAATTTCTGATCAAAGGGCGCCTGCCCAACATCCGAAGAAGAATCCCCCACGGAGTCCAGACACTGGTGGCGGTGGCGCAGCCGACTACCAACGAGTCGAAGAGCAGAGACGAGGAACCGGGTGGCGACGGGGAGGTGGAGGGTCGCGCACTTGATAGCATGGACAAACTACACAGGGAGAGGATCGTATTTAAAGGCACGGGATCATGTGACAGTGTTAATTGATAGACTGGAACGCTAATCAAACTGTAGAGCGTTCTTAGCGGGGGGAGAGAGTAGTACATAACCGAGTATGCCCGAGTGCAGGGATCGGTCTTGCCTGACTGAACTTGCGCTGTGCTTCATTTCAATCAGGAGAGACCTGGGATGAGTAAAGTGATGTTTATTTACATAATGATAAATGTACTACAAGTGTTTGGAGCTTAGACCCCATGGGGAATTTCTGATCAAAGGGCGCCTGCCCAACATCCGAAGAAGAATCCCCAAAAGTGGTAGCTACAAATAAAGTCAATTAAAACATACTCACCAACAGGATGGAACCATGAAACGCTGAGGAATAAGCAACAAACAAAGAAAAGGAAATGCCTACCGAAATGGTGCTCACCACCAATCGGTACGACCATAATAAGTACGATAGTAGCCTATAACAGAATGACCAATAACATACATACCCGGGCCGGATCATGCAGGAGATGGCAAGGCACGGACAGATCCTATAGCTACCCACGAAGCCAGACGATAGCAATGCAAGTGATGTATGCAGTAGCCAGCCAAGGCTAGAAGGCGGACACCCTGAAATGCGATAGCCCGCCGGCAGAGGACCGACGCCAACGTGTAGCCTAATGGGTATGTACGCAATAGCCACCTAGGCTAGAGGACGCTGTCCTGAAGTGCAATAGCCGGTCAAGGCCGGGGCTAGCAAAGCCCTGAATGTGCAATAGCCAGCAAAGGCTAAGGGACCCACGCCCCCATGTACGATGTGTTGAATGCGTTAGCTATGGAGGATAGATGTCCTTATTACGTGCCAGATGGTAATGTGCGCTATAGCCAGCTAGGCTAGACAGGACGCTGTCCTGAAATGCAATGCCAGCAAGGCCAAATACAGAAACCCCCATGAACACATGAAACGCTAGCCTAATGGGTATGTACGCAATAGCCAGCCTAGGCTAGAGGACGCTGTCCTGAAGTGCAATAGCCTGTAAAGACCGGGGCTAGCAAAGCCCTGAATGTGCAATAGCCAGCAAAGGCCAAGGGACCCACGCCCCCATGTATGATGTGTGACATGCGTTATAGGACCGACGCCCTGATTACGTGCCTGATAGTATGTGCGCTATAGCCAGCTAGGCTAGACAGGACGCTGTCCTGAAATGCAAGGCCAGCAAGGCCACATGAACACATGTAAATCTATAGCCTAATGGGTATGTACGCAATAGCCAGCCTAGGCTAGAGGACGCTGTCCTGAAGTGCAATAGCCAGTCAAGGCCGGGGCTAGCAAAGCCCTGAATGTGCAATAGCCAACAAAGGCCAAGGGACCCACGCCCCCATGTATGATGTGTGACATGCGTTATAGGACCGACGCCCTGATTACGTGCCT
The DNA here is from genome assembly GCA_903064625.1 of Mallotus villosus. Lineage (NCBI taxonomy): Eukaryota > Metazoa > Chordata > Actinopteri > Osmeriformes > Salangidae > Mallotus > Mallotus villosus. The sequence continues at coordinate 98,360 of CAEFZP010001013.1, forward strand.
GATAGTATGAGCGCTATAGCCAGCTAGGCTAGACAGGACGCTGTCCTGAAATGCAAGGCCAGCAAGGCCACATGAACACATGTAAAGCTAGTCTAATGGGTATGTACGCAATAGCCAGCCTAGGCTAGAGGACGCTGTCCTGAAGTGCAATAGCCAGTCAAGGCCGGGGCTAGCAAAGCCCTGAATGTGCAATAGCCAGCAAAGGCCAAGGGACCCACGCCCCCATGTATGATGTGTGACATGCGTTTATAGGATCGACGCCCTGATTACGTGCCTAATAGTATGTGCGCTATAGCCAGCTAGGCTAGACAGGACGCTGTCCTGAAATGCAAGGCCAGCAAGGCCGCGGACCGAAACCCCACATGAATACGTGTAGCCTAATGGTTGTATACGCAATAGCCAGCCTAGGCTAGAGGACGCTGTCCTGAAATGTATTATGACAACCTGCGATGCTGGAAGACCGATTCCCTTTGAATGGTGTTATGCATGCACCGGAAAGCCTGGTATCCACCAACAACGGAGAGGGCATTGATGCCTGCAGACAGAAGAAGCAGTTTACACGACACAACATTGCCACCACCACCAGTTATTTGCAAATGCACACCGAGAGTATCGATGACGGCAGCAGTAAAGGACGAACGCCTGACATGTACGCTGGCGCCCAATTGGGTAGGGGCGCACACCACAACCTGAACGGCGGCGTAGTAGCACCGTTTTCCTAAAAGGGCCTGGATACCGACCGGTTACCTGTTCTACTAATTATAACAGTAGTAACCAACCAACTGCCACTGAAACACGCCCCAAAAACGTAATTGAGTGACAGACATAGGGGGGGGAAAGCCAAATCAGCGTGTGCCGAAGCGATCATTGACAGAAAAATGCGACCATCGGTAAAATCAATCACGGAGGGGCCGAACCCGGCAAATCGTGCAACGAGCAAGCTAGCCCAGCTGCCGTGCCGCTAGCCAAAAATCCCCAGGGGGATAGCTACTTAAGCAGCCCACTTGAGCTCCGCATCCCCATCGGCGGCGACAGAAAACAGCACGGACAATAATCGTACAGAGGAAACGTGAGAACAGCAGTAACAGAACGAACAGGATTATAATACTGTACCCGCCCCGCACACGTGAGACCACAATCGCGAAGACATGAAAGGCACCAAGCCCAACAGCGACGAATCCGCCACAGCGGAGGCCAGGGGAAGCAGCCGCACGCCTACACGCGACTTCCCGGAGCGGGGAACCCCGACCCAGGCGCCGAGAAGACCAGAGCGTGCAGCCCGAAGTCCAACGCCGAGTCCGACATCGCCCCAAAACAGCAAGCAAGCCACGGAGCACCAGCGACATAGAACGACGAAAGATCCAGCCAGCACGAACACAACGGAATCGCGCACTTGATAGCATGGACAAACTACACAGGGAGAGGATCGTATTTAAAGGCACGGGATCATGTGACAGTGTTAATTGATAGACTGGAACGCTAATCAAACTGTAGAGCGTTCTTAGCGGGGGGAGAGAGTAGTACATAACCGAGTATGCCCGAGTGCAGGGATCGGTCTTGCCTGACTGAACTTGCGCTGTGCTTCATTTGGTGGATTTACCAAAAGGAAGAAAGGCAGTAGGATCAAGATGGGTCTTCAAAGTCAAGCATCATAGTGACGGACGAGTGGAGAGATACAAGTGCAGACTCGTCGCCAAGGGCTACTCACAGATGTATGGTGCTGACTATGATTAAACGTTTTCACCAGTAGTGCGATTCAGCTCTATTCGTACACTCACTACTGTCCTTTGCTATCCAAAACAATCTACATGTGCACCAAATGGACGTCGTAACTGCATTCCTCAATGGACACCTGGAAGAAGAGATCTACATGGAGCAACCAGAGGGATACATCAAACATGGGCAAGAAAACCTGGTGTGCAAACTGAAAAAGTCAATCTACGGACTGAAGCAGTCACCTCGCTGCTGGAGCAAGGCTTTCACAGGGTTCATGACAGAAATTGGATTCAAACAGAGCACATCAGACCCCTGTGTGTTTGTGAGAACAAGACATGAGCTTGAGATACTCGCTGTTTACGTGGATGATCTCATTCTCATAACAGAGTCGACTGAGAGCATGAACGAGCTGAAACAAGCTCTCAAGGAGCGCTACAAGATGAAAGACATGGGTGAGCTGTCCCATATCTTGGGCATCACTGTGGTTCAAGACAAAGAAAAGAACTGTGTCTTTCTTCACCAGAAGCATTACATCGAAGTCATGCTTCAGAAATATGGAATGGATAATGCAAATCCTGTAGCAACTCCTGCTGATGCGAATGTCAAACTGAGGAAAAATGATGGTGTCAGTAAGCCAGTGCACCAACCTACTTATCAGTCAATGGTTGGAAGTCTGCTGTATGCTGCAATGGCCACACGACCAGACATAGCTCAAGCAGTGAGTGCTGTGTCAAAGTTCAATGCAAATCCAGATGTTGCACATCTGACAGCTGTGAAGAGGATTTTTCGATACTTGAAAGGGACAGTGAACCTTGCTCTCAAGTATGAGCAGTCAGACTCTGGAGCTTTGATTGGATACGCAGATGCTGACTGGGCTGGAGATCAGGATGACCGTCGCTCGACAACAGGCAACATATTCCTACAGAGTGGAGGAGCAGTGAGCTGGCTCAGTAAGAAACAGGCAACAGTTGCAAGTTCAACAGCAGAAGCTGAGTATGTTGCACTTAGCCAAGCCGCTCAAGAAGGTATCTGGCTGAGACGATTACTGAGTGATCTGGGACTGGAGGCTATGTCCACAGTGATCCAGGAAGACAACCAAGGAGCCATCGCCATCGCGAAGAATCCCGTCGACCACTCCAGGACTAAACACATAGACATTCGCTATCACTACATCCGTGAATGTGTGCGAAGTGGACAAATAGAACTACAATATTGTCCAACAAATGACATGAAAGCGGACATATTGACCAAGCCACTGACTAAACAAAAGTTTGAATATCTCAGAGGAGAGATTGGACTTGTGCCTGTCTAAGAGTAGACTTAAAAATGGTTGTTTAGGCTTGACAGGTGAACGCCGAACGCTGCCTAGTCAAAGCAAGTTTGAAAACATGCAAATCGGAGTTCCAGAAAATGACTGTTGATAAAAAGTGTTCAGAGATAAATGAGAACAGTTTAATTGAAAATGGCATGTACTAAGCAAAAAAAAAGGGAAGTCTTTTGTTGTTTTAAAGATGTATTTTCTTGACATTTTGTGAAGAGGAGCATTGCTCTGTAATATAATTTAAAGTGTCTTAATGCCGTTGTAAAATTAAGTGGGAGTGTTGTTATATAGTAATTTCACCAATAGAGGGCGCTGTTACTCTTTACTACCTCTGCTTGTTAACAAAGGAAGTTGTCTATAAAGTTGTCAGCCATGTTGTTAACGCTGAATGCTGAAGCACGCTGAATAAAGCTCACGTCAATTGCAATATTGGGGCCACATTCGAGGCCCTCCCATCCGCCCGCCTTGCTGGGTTTTCTTTGGGTTAACTGGCAGGACTCAAACTGCTTGCCGTCTGCCTGGCATTGGATGCAAAAGCACGCCGTGCATCTTCGACTGTCTCTCTGAAGCACTCCGCTGGATCCCCTCCCCCTCCTCCTTCATCTCCTGGACGACTGCCTATACCACACTGCATTAGGCTCTGCTCTACTACCTGCCTCCTCCACCATCTATTCAATCGATGGTGTGATATTACTGAACTCGTGAATCCTGAAAAGGTGTCTGCCTGTTCTTCCTCCATCACATTGTCTCTGCCATCTCCAGACCAGAATACCTCTGTCCATATCAGGGCCTCAGCCTCTGCCTTACTGATAGACACCATCACCTCACCCCTCTCCTCCCTGAGGGCCTGCTTAGCCAGACTGTCTGCACTCTGGAACCCACATCAGTTTTACCCACACCCCCATCCTCCTCACACCATTGTGACCTCGGAGCACCTCATACAGCAGGTCCTGTCTACTGTGGGATGTGAAGGACTGTACACTCATCAGAACTGCACTAGAGTCTGAGCATATAACCACTCCAACCTCCTCCATCCACTGTAAGGCCAGTCAAATCACCAACAGCTCCACGGTAAATACAGCCAGGTGATCTTAGAAGCACTTTCAGACCATGACCTCCCTATCAGGTACAACAAATGTTGCCCGGTTCAACCAGACTGTGGATCCTTTGACCCACCTGTGAATATTTGTTGGCTCCCACCCTGTCCTCATACTGCCCCACTGCACAGTGTTAGGACCTGGGCTTGCACTGTGTCTAGCTTGGTCAGAGAAGAGCTGCTGCCCCAAAGACAATACACCCATCATCTATAACTGCTCTAACCAGAACCACATACATGTTCACATACACTTCTTGAACTTGGCAAACACTTTTTCAATATGATCAGCCCAGGTCAACCTCTCCTCAAAATAGACCCCAGAAACCTGAGTACCTGCTCCCTCTCCAAATCATTCCCATACAACACCATGCAGACCTCCTCCACTACCTTTCTCCTGGTGAAGAACACAGTCTTCAACTTCTTAACCGAAAAGTTTGACTAACATCAGACCTGGACCCAGGCTCACGTGGATCTCAGGAGCAAAGCTTATTATGGGATACATCTGAATAATACTGTGAGTGTATCTCTGGTCACAGGTTTGACCATGAAGGGAGGGTTTTCAGATATTGAAATAATGGCACCATGACATTTAAAAGAAAACAATAGCAGTGTTATCTTCAAAGTCTAAATTATATTGGTACATTGATGAATGTACCTATTGAACCCATGATGTTGTATGTCATGAAACAGATATATGAAATTACTCACCCCATTCTGAAGTTGTGTAGAAGGATATGAAATAGAAAGTTAAAACATAATTAAAACACAACACATCAGTATACAGTGTGAGTTCATCTTAAACATTGATGATGAGTAACATGTTAAAGTATAATTGTATTTGTACATGCAGAGAGACTGTGTCGTCATAGTTAATGTAGAGATGTTCATAATTATGTTCTTTACCTTCAGAGCAATGACCCTCCCTGGACCATAAACCCACATGTAGATGACCTGACAAATGTCCCCTCCTCTATCTGACCTCCTGTAGTCTCTCAACCTCAGAGACAATTGCCTCTCTCCAGCTCCTGTGTGACCAGACTCACTCTGCCCTCACAGCCCCTCCCCTCTATCACCTGGCCATTCTTTTACAGGTTAATACACTCTGTCCATCAAACCACAGCTAGAGTTCCCTGTAAACTGATCAAAACATGACAGTATGTTTTAATGGAGTTAGATTAACTGACGTTGGGGAGGAAGAAAGCGCACCAAGACTCCTCCTTCAATCAACTGATACACATCAGCCCAGTTAAAGCACGGAGGAATGTGACCAAACCCAACTCCCCATTTTCAGTTAATTCTGTGAGTTCTGCATGAAGTCTCTTCCGTTCCTCTGGTCCTTGTGTCCTTGCTAGCATGTTATTGTTTGGCGTGCGTACATCTCGTTGCCTCGCTGTCTTCGCTGCTGCGTGTCTGCTGCTCCCGTTGCTGTTTCAACTCGTCGGCTCTTCTCCTCGTTTCCTGGCTCCCGCAGATCGCCTCCCGGCCCTGACGTCTACGGGGGAATGGACGTTCTGGACCTGTTCCCGTCGGACGAGTTCCTCTCCCGGCTGGAAAGGCGGTCCTGTCTCCGGCGTTCTGGCTGCGTCCCCGAGACCCCCGTGTGGTGCTGCTCCGTGCTCCTCCAACTCCCTGGGTCCCACAGCTACACTTCCTGTTCCTGGGCGTCGGTTCTGCCGTCCTGCGAGGTCTGCGCCTCCGGGGCCTTCTGCTCGGGATCGCTCCCTGACTCGGCGGCTGGCCTCTTGCCTCGCACACTGTTCCCCCGCCTCCATCCCTCCCTCCATCCCTCCCTCCCTCCCTCCCTACTCCTCGTGCCCTGGCTTCGGCTTCTGCCCTCGTAAACCTTCCTGCCCTGTCCGCGGCGTTCATCACCTCCTTGGGCCCTCTCTGCCCTGCGCCTGGCCCTGCCCTGCTTGCTCTGGTCTGGCCCTGCCTCCTCCGGGCTGGGCCCCTCTAACCTTGCCCTGTGCCTTCCCTCCTGCAGGTGTCTCCACTCCGGACATAATGCCCGCACCGGCTGCTGCCCTTCCTGTCGGGACCCTGCCCGCCCCTGCTTCCACCTTCACACTGCCCACGGCGCCTCCCCCTGCCCCCCCCGTGGTCCACTCTGCCTCCAGACCTTCCCCCGTGTCTCCCTCCGGGCAGCCATCCTCCAGGGTGATTACGTGGACCTGGCCGACCTTCTCCTCCTGTCCCAGGTCTTTGCCCACCGCACCATCGTCGGGTCCTGTGGCCCCGTCCTGCTCCGCCACCCTGAACCCGCCCGGCGACGGGAGCTCACGGCAGCAGAGTTCTCTTACGTGTTCTCCCTGTTCGTCGTGTGGTCATCACATCCATCACAGGCTACAAGCAGAAAGGCAGTCTGGCTACAGCCCCTGATGTGGCCAAGGCCAATGAGTTCAACTACTTCTACAACAGGTTTGACTCAGCGGCTTCATCATCATCAGCCCCCCCCCGCCCTCACCTCTCCTCCAGCAGCAGCCTGTCCCCCTTCACCAGCTCCTCCTCACAGCTACAGCCCTAACTTCACGGCTGAGTCCCCTCCCCCACCAAGCCTCCCCCTGTGCCTCACAGCTGACGAGGTAAAGGTTCGGTGGAAAACATCATGTCTCGTGCCAGTACCCAAGACTACTACCGACCGGTGGCCCTCACGTCACACCATAAAGACACTGGAGCGGCTGTTTCTGCCCCACCTGAGACCTCTGACCGAACATGCACTTGACCCCCTGCAGTTCGGGTACCGGGAGAGTGTAGGGGTGGATGACGCTGTCCTCTACCTGCTCCACCGGGCCTACTCCGACCTGGACGAGCCGGGATGTCAAGTGAGGATTATGTTCTTAGACTTTTCGAAAGCCTTCAACACCATCCAGCCTCTCTTACTCAGAGAGAAGCTCGAAAGGATGGGGGTGGATCCCTTCTTCACATCCTGGATTACGTACTACCTGAAAGGACGGCCACAGTTTGTCAGACTGGGGAGTTGTGCCTCTGACATTGTTGTGAGCAGCACTGGGGCTCCGCAGGGGACTGTGCTGGCTCCGTTCCTGTTCACCCTCTACACGTCGGACTTCATCTACAACTCTGGGTCCTGTCACGTCCAGAAATATTCAGACGCCACGGCTATAGTGGCGTGTGTGAGGGAGGAGCAGGAGGGGGAGTACAGGGACCTGACGAGATCCTTCGGCGACTGGAGCGAGAGGAACGGCCTTCTCCTTAACACCAGCAAGACCAAGGAGTTGGTCATTGACTACCGTAGGACTAAGCCATCTCTGCAGCCTATTAACATCCAGGGCAAGGACATTGCGGTGGTGCAGACCTACAAGTTCTTGGGGGTGCATCTGGACGACAAGCTGAACTGGTCGGCTAACGCAGGTGTAGAGCAGGTTGTTCCTGAGGAAACTCCTTGCAGTCCTTTCAGGTCTGCAAGGAGATGCTGCTCATGTTTTATCAGTCAGTAATGGCGAGTGTGCTCTTCTATGCTGCAGTCTGCTGGGGAGGCAATATGTCCAAGAGGGACACTGGGCAGCTGGACAAGCTGGTCAGGAAGGCGGGCTCAGTGGTGGGGCAGAGCCTGGACTCACTGGGGACTGTGGTGGAGAAACGGATGTGGGGCAAGCTCTTGGCCATCATGGGCAATATTAATCATCCCCTCCTCCATGTCCTGGCAGGACAGTCCAGCAGCCTTCGTAGCGGGCAGCTCAACATCCTACGTTCTCAGACTGAGCGTCTTAGGAGGTCCTTTCTACCAGTTGTCATAAAACTCTAATATAAGACTCCACACTGTTTTGCACTATACATCTACAATATACATATGCATCTTATCTACACAGTACATAACTGATTGTATTGTCTGTTTGTATCGTATTGTCTGTACATATTGTCCGTAATTATTATAAATATGAGAGCTGTGAGAGATACCTGATTTTCCCCCACGGGATTAATAAAGTATTTATCTATCTAACTATCTATCTATCTATCTATTTACTTCCTCAGATCCACCTTGCAACACTCTCCCTCCTTAAGTCACTGTCCTCAGATACTGCAAGAGAATTCTTCATCTCCTTGAAAACCTCTCGAAAGAAAACTTTCCCTAAACTGGCTAGTATTTGAGAAACTGTCACTGGACTAATTGACACAGCATCCTAAGAAGACCGGGGCTCATGATAAGGATTTGAATGTTGCCCTGCATGTCACCTGGTACTCCTGTAGGGAGCAGGGACAGGCCTTGGACTCGGGTCATCCACTGGTTCCGGCTCAAGATTGTCAGGATCATATTCAGTTACAATTGACACTGGAACCTCACAGATAGGAACTGCTACTGTTTCATTGTCTGAGGTTTGACTGGGCCTAGGAGTAATCTCCTCCAACAACACTTCATCTTCTGAATCCTCAACATCTGACTCTGAATCCTGTGATGTCACTGACACTGAAACAGAGCCTTTGCTTCTCCTCCGTGGAGTAGGGACAGGGAGACTCACCCAAGGTCCAATATCCACTCTGTTTACGTTCAGGACAGGTCCTCTATCTACAGGTTCCACTGTATATGTTGTACCCTGTATCTCCATTACTCGCTAAGGAGTTGACACCCAAGCATCTTGTATTCTTTTTCTTCTCATTGGTCTGTTTCTGAGATACCTTCTGGCCTTTCTCAATGGGAGGACAGTACACTTTGTCATTGTGATGAGAAATCCCTGCAGCAGCTTTTTGCACCGAGTACTCGGCTCATTCATGTGCCTCCTTCAGTCTTCTCTGGTGGACCGCCAACCAATGCTGTGATTGGTCCTATGTCTAGTCTCACTCTAACAGAGCATCCACGGCTCAACACCAAACAACAGAAAATGTGGAGAATATCCAGTGGTTTTGTGTGGTGTCACATTGTACGCATGTACCCACTCACAAATCATCGACCTTGGTCTGAATGTAACCGTTCTGGCACACCATATTTCATAAACCACTCCCTTGAGAGGATATGGTCACAGGTACTTCGTCAACAAGATCACAATTCTCGTACTCCACTACAGACAAGACACCTAGTCGGGTTCTGGGATGGAGCCACATATCCTCCTGTGACAAATGTGCTACTTGTATGGAAAACCCATGACTGTGAGGGTCAACAAGCATAGGGAGAACTATGAGCCCATCAGGTAGAGAGGTATTAACACATTCTACCAACATCTGTTCCCCTTGCTTTGCACCTTTGACATGACTGTTATCACGGACGCTACAGGTATGTATACTTTCTCTTTGCCAGCTAATCTAGCCATGGCCTTCTTGTTAACTTTACATTTTGCACTTGCTGGATAACATTTCTCCAATACCAATCTAACTCCCCTCCTAAAGTAATCTCAAATTCAGCATGTACTAACTGTCGTTACCTGTTGATAATGTTCATACCTATAATTCCAGGCACTGACATCTGGAGACTAAGGATCTTTCACCACTAAGAACCCACAGTCTGGAATTGTCATGCCCATTGTCTCGACCACTAACTCTAGATACCCCTGATAGGGTATGTCTAAACCGTTGGGTGCTGTTAACTTGAGCCAACCAGATGTAGAGAGCATATCTCCATCCTTCCTGCCCAAATTGTTCCAAAAGAACCCTTCTGATAGAGTGCTTACTTGACTGCCTGTATCCAATAGACAAGACGCTACAACACCCCCATCTTGATCTCCACTACAGGACATGTTCCCACAGCACGCTCTAATAACTGGTCATGAGATGGGCTGACTTTAGATGAGTCTGAGGCGTACCCCCGAACTGCTCGACTCAACACAACCGGGGGTCTCGTTTCCCTGCACACCAGACACAGTGCTATCTTTTCAGGTTACATTTCACTTTGTGGGGCAATTCCTAGTGATATGTCCCTCTGACTGACACTTGAAACATATGGGTTTGCCATCCTCTGTGAATGTTGGTTGTGTCCGCAGGTTACTGCTAGTCCTTCTACTAGTGCCTACCTCTGGAGTAATTAGATTCTTTACAGCCTGTGTTAACTCACTAATGGCTTTACCTTGTTTCACAACTACCCTGAACACATCCTCCAAAGTAACTGACTTCTGCTCCCAGCCTGTCCACAACATTCACCATCACTCCTCATTTCCTACCATCATCTACAATAAACCTTCCTAGACCTCATCTCATCTCCCATGTCTGTGTTGTGAACTCGGGTTCACTCTGAAGATTTGACAACTCTAACATACTTTACTGTAATGTTTACTATCTAACAGATGAAGATAATTTCTTTACTTAGTGATGTTATAATGCAGAAGTTAGAAATTACTCACCCAAGAACCCTGTTTAAATATAAATGAAAAAGATAATTAAAATACCATCATATTTCAAAAAGTACCAACATGTTATTTACAAATTTGTGAGTCAACAGAATTAGTGTTAATGAGCCTATGAAATGAATACATCATTATTATCATAAGAAGATGAACTAAGAGCAAGGATAAAATGCTGCTCTATGAGATACTGCTGCTCTATGTCAGTAGTCCTACATCAACATACATCAGTGTAATCTATGGAGCTCCTGTGTTCTGTGTTCAGGCTCTTTCATGAAGAGGAGGACTGTTCTTCATCTCCACATATAGACTACGGCATTTCATGTTTTACTGAGAGAATATAACAACTCAGAATAATCATCTTTCACAAAATCCAGTAAGTTAATTAGAAGAATAGAATAGAATAGAATAGAATAGAATATATTTATTGCCATTTGCATAGGTACAAGTACAAGTGCATTGGGATTCTTGTGCGAATCTCCCTGAGTCAGCTTCAATAAAAACAATGTATAAATAGCATTATAACAGGAAAATTCAAAAAATTTAAATAAGAAGAATCGCCTAAAAACAAGATATAATACAATAGAATAAAAATAAATAACAAATAAATAACAAAGGGGAGCACTGTACAATAAGATGAGAGACACACAAGGTTATTGCACTCAAAATGCTCACATTACTACTTGTCCATTTAGACTGAGGTGTGGGGTGAAGTACTTCCCTCCCATCTTAATGTCTTGTGCTACCAGTCTCACAGCAGCAGGGTAAAAGCTGTTGTGGTAGCGGGCCTTGTGGGTGGAGATGCTCTCTGGCCGGCGATGTCGCAGGTTATAGCCAGAATTCCTCCATCCGAACAGAGCATGAGCTGGGTGATGTTTGTCCCTGAGGATGCACTGTGCTTTCCCCCTGCAGCGCTGTGTGTACAGTGTGTCCATGGAGGGGAGGTTAGAGCCAGTGATTCTCTCTGCAGTCTTTATGACCCGTTGAAGCGACTTCCTCTCGGACAGTGTGGTATTTCCAAACCACACTGTGATGGCATTGGAGAGGAGGCTTTCAACGAGTCCTCTGTAGGCCTGTGTGAGGGGCTGACCTTTAATTCCAGTCTTCTTCAGCAGCCTGATGAAATATAGCCGCTGCTGTGCTTTCTTCACTGTTTTAGCAGTGTTTTGGGCCCAGCTCAAGTTATCCGTGATGTGGAGACCAAGGAACTTGTAGCTGTCAGCCCGCTCCACCGTTGTCCCCTTGATGGTGAGAGGCTGCAGAGGGGGGGCTTTCCTCCGGAAATCCACAATTACCTCCCTTGTTTTGTCAATATTTAGAACTAGGTCGTTGTCCTCTCCATAGATGGTGACTTTGTGGACTAGCTCCCTGTAAGAAGACTCATCCCTCCCTCTGATGAGGCCAAGGATGGTCGTGTCGTCCGCGTATTTAATGATTACGTTGTTATTGTCCTGGGGGGAGACGCAGTCATGTGTGTACAGTGTAAAGAGTTTTGGGCTGAGGCAGCAGCCCTGGGGGGTTCCTGTGCTGACTGTGAGCTCGGCAGAAACCTTGGTACCCATCCTCACCACCTGTGGTCTATCTGTAAGAAAGTCCAACACCCAGTTGCAGGTGGGTGTCGCTACTCCAAGGCCTGCCAGCTTTCCAATCAGCTTCATTGGTCGAATTGTATTAAAAGCAGAGCTGTAATCCAAAAAGAGGAGGCGTACATATGTGTTATTTGTGTCCAGATGTTGTAGTGTGGAATGGAGTGCAAGGGCCACCGCATCGTCCACTGATCTGTTGGTGCGGTAAGCAAACTGTAGAGGGTCTACGGTGTCTGGAATCACAGAGTTGATGGAGTGTAGGACCAGCTTCTCTAGACACTTCATGGCCACAGACGTGAGTGCCACTGGTCTGAAGTCATTCAGTGCGGTTGTATGTGGCTTCTTAGGCACTGGGACTATGACTGATGCTTTAAAGCTGCGTGGGACGGTTTCCTGCCTGAGAGAGGTGTTGAAGATGTCTGTGTACACCTCTGCCAGCTGTTCAGCGCAGGCTTTAAGGACTCTGGGTGCCACCTGATCAGGGCCTGCAGCCTTGTGGGGGTTCACCTGCTTCAGAGCCCGAAGGACTTGTGTGTGTGTTACCTGTAGTGTGGTCTCCTCTGGGTTGTGGGGGTACTTTGTAGGGGTATCGATGTTCTGTCTGTCGAATCTGCCATAGAAGCTGTTTAGTGTGTCTGGTAGGGTGGAGTCACAAACTTCGACTCTGTTTGTGTTATTTTTGTAGTTGGAGATGGATTGTATTCCCTGCCACATGCTCCTTGTGTTGTTGTCCATGTAGCAGCGTTCAAGTTTTTGGGAGTATGTTCTTTTGGCCGCTCTGATGGACTTTTGTAGCTCGTACCGAGCATGCTTATACTCCATGGTGTCCCCTGACTTGAAGGCTGCACACCGTCTCCTGATCTTCATGCGTACATCTGCATTGAACCAGGGCTTTTGATTGGGAAACACACGAATGGTGCGGGAGGGAATACAGACAGAGGTGCACCAGTCTATATAGCTGCTTACAGTGTCTGTGTATTCATCAATGTTTGTTGTGGCTTCCTTAAAAATGTTCATGTCAGTGGCCTCTAAGCAGCCCTGCAGTTCAGCCAGTGCACTGTCAGTCCACATCGTAACAGTTCTGATTGTGACTGGGTTTGCTTTCAGCTTTGTGATGTAGGTGGGTCGTAGCCCAATTAAGTGATGTCATGTGCATTTGAGTGCATTGTCAACATATTCTTCACTAATTTGCATCACTGCTAAGTGATTTGAGCCTGTCAGAACACCTCTAATGCTCTAACTCATACTTACATGTGAAAGTATAATTGTACAGACAGAGGGACTGTGTTGTCATAGTTCATGTAGAGATGTTCATAATCATGTTCTGTAGCTGTACAACACTTACCTCCCCAGGTATATACACCCACAGTATCCTCCTCCTTCTGTCCTCCATAGGTGACCTGACAGATGTACACTCCTCTATCTGAGTCCTTGTAGTCTCTCAGCCTCAGAGCCATGTTGCCTCTCTCCAGCTCCTGGGTGACCAGACTCACTCTGCCCTCATAGCCCCTCCCCTCTATCACCTGGCCATTCTTATACAGGTAAATACACTCTGTCTCCTTAAACCACCTAATTGTCATGGCAACAGCGCTGGTCTCAGGAGAGAGGTGACATGAGAGGGTAACATCCTTTCCCTCATCACCCCTCACAGCCCTCTCTGGTACCCTGAGTTTAAACTCATCTGTTGGGGAGAAGAGAAACAGTACTGACATCTCTGCAGGTGCATGACAAGTATACAGTCTGCATCTATGAAGTAACAATCACACACAGACTCTATATGCTCTATACACACTCAACCTAGAGAGACATGTAGGAAGAATCTAAACTCATCACTAGCAAACATGAAGGACAGCATGGATGATAATGTAACCAGTATGGAGAGGTTATATACAACACAGCAGCATGGATGGTTGTAGAGAGGGTTACACACAACACAGCAGAATGATAGCATACAAACAAATATCATGTTTGTATACTGCATATGTTCATTTATTATTTAATTTGTTCATTTAATGACTAGAGGGATGTCAGATTGTGAACATGTTTGCACATTTATACTTAATGTTTCAATGCAAACAATGACTACTTGTGTCCACTTACTGTTTTGTCCGGCCTCTGCCATGTGTCCTTCCTGTATAGAGACAGTTACAAAACTTGATCATGCTAAAACATTACAAAACATGACGGTTTCATTATTGTTCCATTTGACATGGCAAACCACAAGGACTTTATTCTTCTGACCTTTGAGTCACACAGAAACATGTTTTTACTGCTGTTTCCTCAATACGGACATGAACACATCAAGATATTTCCTTACCTTTTCTGATACTTTATCCGACAGATGTTTAATATAAATCTCTAGCTACCTGTAATTCATACCTTTCCATGGTTGTACATATGATCTAAACTTATTTTCTTAATACGTCAGCTGTACTGTAGAAACACTTGTACTTTAACCTGGGTGGGGAACAGGTGTGTATAACCCCTCCTCCATCCCTAGAGGTCAGATGAGGAACTGCAGATGAAATACCAAAGTTACTCTTCACACCAAGCCCCCACCCCTCGCCCCTTGGCTTGAGGCAACGGCCCCGGTGGATGTAGGTGGTATTGCATCTTCGACTTGATTTCCGTGTCTTCCGGTCGTTTTTAATATATTAACTCCAGTCAACATTTACAAAACTATCTCCCCCAATAATTTTAGTTCGATACTTGAACCTGGCTCATACTACTAGCTTTCTCATAGAATAATTGTTCCAGATTTTTGCTATGTTTGAAACCAATCCGAAATGGGTAAACTAGCACCCCATGTATTTGCTTACGTCAAGAAAAGTTGCCTCGAAACGTGTTCGCGGATACTAATCCCCTGTTAGCACACAAGGGAACATCAGCAAGTGCTGATTTACCTGAGCTGAATGAGAACAAGGAGAAAGGATTTGGTAATCTAAAATTGCCTGCCTTAATTGTAGCACGTTTTACAAATGCTTGCACATATACATGACGGTTGTTTGTAGAGTTTATTTCCGTTGTTTTAAACCATATTTAACCATTTTGTAGGCTAATGAACGCGATTATTCTCATTGCATGACAAAGTAGGCTAATTATAGCCAAATATAATTAGTTATAATATCGTGGCATAACATGTTATTCTGGAGCAAAGACGAAGATGAATAAATCATGTCTGATAACGACAATATTGTTATGGTCGTTATATTGTTAGAACACTCATCGTCATTATAATAGTAACATAGGTATAGCCTGTAGGCTTAATTTAGCTTGCTTTGCCGAGCTAGAACAACGACGGAGCCAGATATTCAAGCTTGCAGTTTCTTTAATCCAACACAATTGTAGGAGCCATTTGGGTTCATGTTTTAATCTTGTGTGGGACACTAGATGGCGCTCCATTTCAATTAGGCTTACACAATATAGGGGTGAAAGTTCATGCAGGTATCAGGTGTTGCTTGACGGAGGGAGAGCACACACACCTTTTTGACCGCTTCATTTGTATTTTCAAAGGTCTGTTCCATGTATATAAGATGCAAGTTTGGATGTATGGACATGCTTATGGACTGGATCTTACTGTGAGAAATACAATTTGCATAACCAAGAACGAGAACGCAAAATTGGAATTTATTTGACATCTAACAAGCGCGTCAATTAAGTGCTCGGTCAGCAATCCCTCTGGGCTTAAAGTATAGATTTAGCCCATACACAAGTCAAAAAGGTTACTGCTCCACGTTACCGACGCAGTAGATTAGGCTACAGCCGCGTTCGAACCAAGCCAAGACCGTTGCATGCAATCGTGGATTGTAGAGAAACGGACATCACGTTTGTTCATCCAGTCAACAACACATCTGTGGACAGCGCGAGGACGGCGTTCGTATTGGAGTCAACGTTGCTTCACGTCTCTGCAAATCTAAAGGCTACCATCTACCACCAGCACAGAAATCAACACTTCGTTTCGAAAGCCAACTGGAAATTCATCAGACGCATTGCGCCCAACGCGAGGTATATGTACCGCTACTAAATGAATGGCCATTCGAGTTTTGTGTACACACACTGGGGCTAAAAATCCAACGCATTGGTGATCAGATGCATTGGTGACAGTCGGGTTGGGGAGGATCACAAAACTTCACGTTACTTTGTTGCGAACTTGTTGCTAACAATTGAACTGAGATTTACGAAATGGCGGACACGCCCACTAGGCCACCGGCTGATTCGAACAATGTTGCATATGGCGCTGATGCGCAAGTGGACAAAGAAAAACGTGTTGTAACATTAACTGCTAAAGCGTTTGTTGAAAAAATTGAACGATTGCAAAAGGATAGGAGGGCTAAGCTTAACAAAGCGAGCAGCTTAAAAAGAAAGATAAAAGAGCTTATACAAAAGGGAAAGAAATCACAGGTCCAGTGTGCCTTTAATGAGCTGCTTAAAGTATGTGATGAAGCAGAGAGTGTTCAAGATTCTGTGATTAGTATGTTACCTGAGGTTGAACAAGAGAAACATGATGTGTGGTTTAAAGCCCAAATGTTGAACATAACTGAATGTATCACACAGGTGCAATTATGGGTATCAAGTGTTGAACAAAATGTCCTCAATAGTGGTGAACAAAATGTATCTGATTATGATGATGATGATGATGATGCCATCAACCCTGATGACAGTATCTCAAATGTAGGCAGCCAACACTCAAGCAGGAAGAGTGCGTGTAGTAGTGGATCAAGCACTACTTCCTCTGCAAGAGTTATAATAGAAGCAGACAAGGCAGTACTGCTTGTCCGTATGGCGGCATTAAAGGAAAGGCATGCTTTGGAGGAGCAAGAACAGCAAATAAGGAGGAAAAAGGAACAACATGAACTGGAAACCATGCTTGCTGAGTCTGCAGCTAAACTTGCGGTGCTACAGGCCTCTGATAGTCGGTCAAAGGTATCCAATGCAATGAATTCTTACCTGGAGAGGGAAACTAGAAACATGGAACATGTAAACAGATTGGACCCATTGGCAAAGGAATTCAATCTTATACCCCCAAGCAGACCCCAGCGGACCCAGCAGTTGTCGTTGCCAGCAGCCAACAACCCATTAACAGCCATAAGGGTGCCTCAGAGTGCTAGCCAACACCTTGCAACTAGACCAAAGGAGGGGACTAAGTCAAACAGCCATCATGCCCTGGAAAGGGAAACATTGACGCCGACTCTGGAACATTCCCATCCCAACACTCAACCAACAGATCAAAGTCACTCTGGAGACCTTCTCATAGTAATGCAAAGGCAAAATGAAATAACATCCGCACTTGTCCAACAACAACGCCTATCATCATTGCCAGCAAGAGATATACCCTTGTTCGATGGAGATCCTCTGCAATATATTTCCTTCTTGAAAGCATTTGAACAAGGAGTGGAAGAGAAGGCCAGCAAGGGTGACTGCCTCTACTACCTTGAACAGTTCACTAGGGGACAGCCAAGGGAGCTGATCCGTAGCTGTCTTCACATGACACCTGAGTATGGCTATGCTAAAGCAAAGCAGCTGCTATGTGAACATTTCGGCAGTAAGTACAAGATTGCTGTGGCATATATAGAAAGGGCTTTGTCCTGGCCCATAATAAAGACAGAAGATGTAAGCGCATTGCAGGCTTACTCTCTTTTTCTACGCAACTGTTGTAACGTAATGGAGGAACTACAGTACATGCAAGAGTTGGATATGCCAAATAATATGAGGGCAATCATGTCTAAACTGCCATACAAGCTCAGAGAGAGATGGAGAACCATTGCATTTGACATACTGGAAAAAACCGAACACAGAGCCCTGTTCAAAGACCTTGTGAAATTCCTAGAAAGACATGTCAGAATAATATCAGACCCACTGTATGGTGACATAAGTGACTTAGCATCGGGAATGAATGAATCTAAGGTTTCTAATAGGCCAAAGTCCCATCAAGGAAATAGGATCAAGGGAAACAGCTTTGCCACAACCATTACACCTATGGAATCGATGGAGAATAATGGAGAGTGGAGAAATGCATCGCAAAGACATGACTCTGCAGTGGCGCTAGGCTGTGCGTGTTGCACTCAAGGTCACTCATTGCAGCAGTGTCAACAGTTCAAACAGATGAAACACAGAGACAAGCTGAGCTTCCTTAAAGAGAAAGATCTTTGCTTTGGCTGCCTGTGTGCCGGGCACAGGAGTCGGAACTGTGAGAGGCGGTTGACCTGTAGGTCTTGTGGAAAAAGGCATCCTACTGTACTTCACATTGACTGGAGAGAGACAGCCAATGCACCTACAGAACCCGCCAAGGAGTCAGGTGTCCAAGTACTGACAGCATCCCCGAAAACTTGTGGTCAAACAGGGGCCGGAGGGGATCGCTGCCTGCTTCCCATCCTGCCAGTCCAAGTCAAGTCCATTAAGGGGAGACCAAGTAATTCAAACGTATGCCTTCTTAGATCCTGGAAGCTCCGCAACATTTTGCTCGGAGCAACTAATGCGAAGGCTCAACCTTGCTGGAAGACAAACTCATCTTCTTCTACAAACCATGGGACAGGAAAGAGTGGTGCCAGCATACTCAGTCTCAGGCCTGGAGGTGTCCGGAATCAATGACAACCTTTTTTATAAACTCCCAGAAACATTCACACAGAAGAAAATGCTGGTAAACTCAGTTAACCTATTGAACGAAGGAGATTTGGCAAAGTGGCCCTACCTGGCAAACATTAAAATCCCCAGCGTAATGGTGAATGTTGATCTGTTGATCGGAAGCAACGCACCCAAAATGTTGGAGCCCTGGGAGGTTGTCAACAGTAAAGGCGATGGCCCATATGCTTTGAGAACAGCCCTAGGCTGTGTTATTAATGGTCCTTTACATGGGAACAACAGCAGTTCCGGAGCAGAGTGCGGAGTACATCAGCCATGGTTAATAGGATCTCTGTGTGCAAGTTAAAAGAAATGTTAGACAATCGGTACAATCATGACTTCAATGAGAGGGCTACAGAAGAGAAAGGGTTATCAAGGGAAGACATAAAATTCATGGAAATTGTGGAAAGGTCTGCAACCCTTGAGCATAATCATTACTGCCTGAAATTGCCTTTTAGGAAGGAAAAATTGTCTCTGCCTAACAACTTCCCTGTGGCGAAACAAAGGGTTCTCTGCTTGAAAAGGAAGTTCCAGAAAAATGAGCTCTTTTTCAAGGAGTACAGTTCATACATCAATGAGATGATTGATAAAGGATACGCAGAGGAAGTACCTACCCAGCAGCTGAGTAGCGGCCACAGCAACGTGTGGTATATCCCCCACCACGGAGTATATCATCCAAGGAAGAAAACTCTACGAGTGGTGTTTGACTGTGCTGCAACATTTAAGGGAACATCTCTGAACCAAGAGCTCTTGCAAGGTCCCAACCTCAACAGTACGCTGCTGGGAGTTCTCCTGAGATTTAGGCAGGAACCAGTGGCAATCATGGGAGATGTGCAAGCGATGTTTCATCAAGTTCAAGTCCCAGAAAAGGATAGAGACTTCCTGCGGTTTCTGTGGTGGCCGGAGGGAGATCTGACCAAACATGTGGCTGAGTTCCGTATGACTGTCCATTTGTTCGGTGCTGTATCCTCCCCGAGTTGTGCCATATATGCTCTGAGGAAAACAGCCGACGATAATCAGGCCGACTTTCCAACAGAGGTGATCCAAACAGTCAAAGAAAACTTTTATGTGGATGATTGCCTGAAGAGTATAGCGTCTGAGGAGGAGGCCATCCTTATGGTCAAGCATCTGACTGCCCTCTGTCACAGAGGAGGGTTTGCCCTGACAAAATGGAGCAGCAACAACCGCACTGTATTGCAAACCCTGTCCGAGGAGCATAGAGCAAAAGATCTCAAGGAGCTAGACTTAGACATGGATAAACTTCCTGTCGAGAGAGCCCTAGGCTTGCAATGGTGCGCTGAAACGGATTCATTTAACTTCAAGATGGAAATCCATCAAGCATCTCCCACCAGACGTGGAATGTTGTCAGTGTCTAGTTCAGTGTATGATCCACTTGGATTTCTTGCACCTGTCCTCCTGCCTGCTAAGATCATGTTGCAGGAGCTTTGCAGAAGAAACTTTGGATGGGATGAGACTGTCCCATCTGACATCCTTCATCACTGGGTAAGGTGGATGGATGAGCTGGATATGCTATTTGAGTGGAAAGTGGAAAGATGCATTAAACCTAAAGGCTTTGGAAACATCACACATGCTCAACTCCATCACTTCTCTGATGCTAGCGAGTCAGGATACGGGACAGTTACTTACCTCAGGATGCAAAACAACAGACATGATTTCCATGTGGGATTCCTGACGGGCAAAGCCAGAGTCACCCCTTTAAAGGCAATTACCATCCCCCGCCTTGAGCTCACGGCTGCCGTGCTTGCCGTTGGCATTGATCTGATGCTGAGGACAGAGCTGCGGATTCCATTGCAAGAATCAGTCTTTTGGACGGATAGCACGTCCGTGCTCAAGTATATAAAGAATGAAGACAAGCGCTTCCATACCTTTGTGGCAAACAGGGTTTCAACTATAAGAGAAACATCTAAAACTTCGCAGTGGAGATATATCAGTACCAGGGAAAACCCAGCAGATGATGCATCTAGAGGAGTGAGGGTTGGAGACTTCATCAATAACAACAGGTGGATTGGCGGCCCAGGGTTTCTGTGTAAGCCAGAAGAGGACTGGCCAGCCAATACAGTGGATACTGTGATCGAAGCCAATGACTTGGAGGTCAAGAAGGAAGCTGTTGTAAATGCAATTAATGTGAATTTGCACCTGTGATCCAGTACCGTCTCCTCAGTGTGGATAGCACATGATTATGACCACTATGGCCAAGCTGTTGATGGATGTGCTTCAGAATGAGAGTAGCTACATGTTGGTCTTTGGATATTATCAATGGGTGTTTAGTTTCCTCTGGCAAGGCACCTTTAGTCAGCCGCCCTCCGACTCTCAGGAGGCCGCCATCCAAACGTGGATCCAATTTGTATAGAACACTCTGTCTGCTTACAGCACCGTTCTCAGTTGACAACATAGTAATCTCTTCACTGAATCTTTGCTGTTGACAGTACTGAATTAAAGCAAGTTCAGCCTCCAGCAGATCATCTGCCGACAGAGCTTTTCCTCCTGACACAATCACACGCTGTTTGTGTGCATCAATGGCCTCGGGCCCCTTCCTTCTGTGAATCTTGCGCTGAAGTATCCCTTTCAACTTAAGGAACCAGGCTGCTGCTACCTTCAATCTCCTCCAGTCTGAGAAGTAGGCGACGAGACGGTTGGTACCAGTAAGGAAGTCCGGTGAGGAAAATCATCACTGAATGTGCTTTCTGTAGAAGACACAATGGTAAAATGATGGAGCAAAAAATGGCAGATTTGCCAAAGGAAAGGATTCTTCCTGATCACCCACCGTTTACCAATGTGGGAGTCGACTACTTTGGACCGATAGAGGTGAAAAGAGGACGAGGTACAGTCGAGCGCTATGGCATGATTTTCACCTGTTTGACCAGTAGAGCGGTCCACCTAGAAGTAGCCAACTCCTTGGATACAGATGCATGCATTAATGTTTTCAGACGATTCACCTGTAGAAGGGGTCAAGTGGTTCATATTCAATCTGATAACGGGACCAACTTTACAGCGACTGAAAGAGAATTAAGGGAGGCACTCTCATGTCTGAGCCGAGCACAGATCGAAGGAATGTTGCAACAAAGGGGAATCAAGTGGAGCTTCAATCCTCCAGCAGGGTCACATTTTGGCGGCGTCTGGGAGCGTGTGATTCGCATGGTAAGGAGAATCCTGAATGCAGTGCTTCGACAGCAGAGGCTAGATGATGATGGACTTCATACAGTCATGTGCGAGGCAGAGGCTATTCTAAATGACCGACCCATCACCAAACTGTCCGATGATCCAAATGATCTCGAACCCCTGACTCCTAACCATATCCTGCTTATGAAAGGAAAACCATCTTTACCACCCAGACTGTTTGAACAACATGACCTGTACGTCAGACGGAGGTGGAGACAAGTCCAATATATCTCTGACCACTTTTGGAAAAGATGGATACGTGAATACCTACCTTTACTGCAGGAACGGCAGAAATGGAATCAAAAGAGGGGCAATCTTAAACCTGGAGATATTGTAATCATCATGGACCCTACTGCCCCACGTGGAAGAGTCTTGGAGGCTTTTCATGATAAAAGGGGGTTTGCCCGATCAGTACGTCTGCAGACAAAAATGAGCATCATCGAAAGGCCTGTGACAACTTTGTTTGCTGCATGAGTCATAGGTTAGCCTTAACTTGCGTCTTCATTTTACCTTGCTAATGTTTCAAACTTGCTGAGTATCTATAGGTGTGATTTCACTCTGCCCTCTTTTCTTTATGGCTCCCATTGGTACGTGTTGGAATTGTTATGTCCTGGCCATCACAATTAGGGGCCGGTGTGTAGGAGCCATTTGGGTTCATGTTTTAATCTTGTGTGGGACACTAGATGGCGCTCCATTTCAATTAGGCTTACACAATATAGGGGTGAAAGTTCATGCAGGTATCAGGTGTTGCTTGACGGAGGGAGAGCACACACACCTTTTTGACCGCCTTATTTGTATTTGCAAAGGTCTGTTCCATGTATATAAGATGCAAGTTTGGATGTATGGACATGCTTATGGACTGGATCTTACTGTGAGAAATAACATTTGCATAACCAAGAACGAGAACGCAAAATTGGAACTTATTTGACATCTAACAAGCGCGTCAATTAAGTGCTCGGTCAGCAATCCCTCTGGGCTTAAAGTATAGACTTAGCCCATACAACAATACTTAGCAGTCAAACTAAAAACACGGAGCAAAAAGAACAACGTATAGGCATTGCACGTATAATATTACAGTATTGATTTTCGTAAGTTCGTATCTGCTTCTTGATCGGACTTGTACCACATTCTGACAGTTTTCTGCAATGCCTTAGCTCCAGCTCACAAGCGTGCGACTGGTTGTCGCAAAGTATGACGTGTACAGCTAGTTGCAAGCGTGCACGAGTCTCGGAGCCAGCTCGGAGCTAGGAAAAAAGTAAGCCCGTTTACAGCTAGGGGCTCACTTTTTTCCTAGTTTAGACCGGAAGACACGGAAGTGGAAAGATGGCGCTCCCCGTTTCGCGCTCTCGCTTGCCTCACTGCGCCACTGAGCACTTTTCATAGAAATGAATGGGGACGCCATCTTGGAAGACAATTTTGGCTCTCTCTAGTTAATAATACCTCTATGCTTCACACATGCAGACATTTCTCTTCTTCTGAGGCTGGCTGGAGGAAGCAGTCAGAAAGTCCGCCCCCTGCAGGAGAGGTTGAGGCCAGCAGAGAGCAGCACAGTTCTACTGAGGAAGTTCTAGAAGGAGCAGAAGTTCTCATGAGACCAGTGACTCTGTGAGGTCAAACATAGGAGGAACAGTCACTGCTGTCAGTTACTGTACTGATGATTAGTTGCCTTATCATGTGATCGAGATCAGAGGTTATTGGTCAAAGGAAGTTTTAGACAATTATATATTTTACGTGTCAGGTCATTTGTGCGTGTATGTTGACATGTATATCTATGTGAGTGGGTGTGCATGTATGTGTGTGTACATGTATGTGTTGTGGCAGCCTGTGGGTCTGCAGTGTTTGTGGGCAAGAAACAGGACAGGGTCTTGTCCTTTAGAACCTCACAGCAGTTATAAAACGTAACAATATTACAACATAATGCATAGACAGTCTGGAAGAGTTCACCTGTATCTCTCCTTCAGACTCCCTCTCTCTCTTCACTCCTTTAAGGGCAGAGTTCATTAAGATCATCAGAAGTAGTTACATATTAACTATGTTCTCCTTCTTCTGAGGCTGGCTGGAGGCAGCAGTCAGAAAGTCAGCCCCCTGCAGGAGAGGTTGAGGCCAGCAGAGATAAGTCAAATATTTAGGTAGAATCAAAACTGAGCCTTATCTCCTGAAGCTTCAGCTTCTACTGACACTGAAATCTACCAAGAACGTCAGTCATGTCATGTCTCCCTAAGCTGGGGCCAGAGGCCGGGACTGTTGGGAAGCCAGCCTCACTTTAACACAGTATCCTGAACCCTTCCCAGCTGGAGCCAAACCAAGAGATGAATCTGCCTCTGCTGACAGTTGGGTGACACGACTTCATCAAGACGCTCTTGGAAAAAACCACACCCGAGTTCCCCTCTCCTAGAATGAGAGGCGAGGCGCATGTTCCTGAGGGCACCAAGCCGTCCTTGGCCTGTGAGGAGACGAGACACGTGAACAATGTCCGGGACGTCCCCTGCCACTTCCAAGGCGGCACTGTGCCACGCCCCCTTTTCTATACTCACTCATCACGTAGCTGCAGAGTGGAGTTCCACAGGTAAGAGGGCTCTTCCCTGGGGAGGGCACAAACACAAACACCTGATAGGATCTGAAGAGGAGTCACCATAAGGGGCCAGCCCCAGGTGACACACCCACTCCACCGCTCCACCAGCTGTGCTGAGGACAGAGGGACCAAAGGAGGAAGAGGACACATCCATCAGACAGTCTGGTATAAAGGGTGAGGGGGACCACCCTGACTCTGCCTCACAGATCCCCTCCACTCCCACGCCATGGAGGATGAACACTTCGGTAGGTGGAATGAGCCTGAATGCCAGGAGGAACGGGACATCCCATTGACTTACACTGATACTGATAGCACCCCAGAGCCAGTGAGAGAGTCTTTATGAAGACAAAGGCATCCTAGTTCTTCATCCACCATAGCTTCTCAACAACTGGGGGGAAGAGCTGATAGATTCAATGCATATCAAGTAGCATGAGAGAGAGCCTACTGGACATGAGCAATGCAAACGCTTTTCTTCGTCTCTGCTGTGCGGAGGGAGGAAGAAGGATCTCAGCTCACAGCTCTGTGCCCTGAACATCCCACTGATGACCTTGGGCACAAAAGCAGGGTTAGGGTGCAACGCCGCTCGTCTGGGTCTAGAAGGTGCACAAGTCAGTCGCTCGCTTAGCCGTAGTCAGAGTGAGCAGTGAGCTTGTCTTGAGAGAAACAAAGCACAGGGGTTTGCTGTCAATGGGCTCAAACGGAGGCTTACATAGAGTCTCCAGCACCATGGACAGGTCCCACCTGGATGCTGATGCTCTCTGACGGGGTCTGAGTCTACATGTACCAGAGTCGTTCTAGCAACACCATCATGACAAACCGAGACGACTGCTCCATATACCTTACAGTATCAGTGCTGGTCTCTTGTCAAACTGTTTTTATAAAAAACATTAAAAAAACGTTTCTACCCAGCACAAGACCGGGTCAATGTTTTGTCCTCCACACCACTGAAAGAAAGTTTGCCAGCGCATCGTGTATCTGTGTCCTTGTCCATATTGTGGTAACCAGGCAACTCACTTGGGCTTTGACCTCGTATGACCCAAGAACAGCACAACCAGGGACAGGTGCAGCCCAGGTTGGGCTTTTATGAAGCAAAAAACACCAAACCAAAGTTCAAACCAAATCCTGTCTTGGTGGAGGGAAAGGTCCACAGCCAGGCCCAGTCTCGCTGGTGTCTCTCTAGGCCTGATGAAAGAAGAGAAAGTGGGTTAGTCGTCCACTGCAGCTCTAACCATGGTGGCTCTCCCCCCTGCTCCCTTGTTCTAGCATGTGAATCTGGGAATCTTCCCCTGGATCACCTGACCCCGAGCTCCAGGGTTGCCACGGTATCCATAGCTCTGGGAACCACGGGGATCCAGGGTAGTCAGGATCCATCAGAATCAATGACAGCGAGGGATATCTGTTCTTAGGGGATTAAGAAGCATCCTCCTCAGCTGAGACGTCTCTATTGGAGACCTCAGAAGGACACCACTTCTCACAAGTGTTTCATTGTTTATAGTTACAATGAGTATAAGCAACAACTGCACACTGTGCATTCTCAGATTCCCCCTTCCAGCAAGAACAGAACATCTGTTACGTACGCCTCCCGAAGGAGAGAACGCAGCACCCCACTGCCCAGAAGAACCCTGGGACCGGATGAGAGAGATATGGAGTTGTGGTGAAAAACAAGGAAGGCGAGGCCAACTCTACCGTTAAACAGTTTATTAACTGGGAAAAACGTGCAGGGAAAAGGGGGCTTGGATCACTTGTTAACGGGGTAGATCGCCATGGTAACACATGCTGAACGCCTAACCTGGTCGGGAGCTGGTTATGTTGGAGATCAGAGATCAACCGGTATAAAAGCCCCGCCCACTAAGTCATTCTTGAGGATAATGGCGTCACCGTTCGTAAAAGACCCTGTGGAGCTTGGTGCGCGGATAGTGAGAGGTGCGCTCAGAAGAGCCAGAATATTTAGAGACCGACAAAACCCTTTGGCATTCCATGATTACTATCTTTATGAAATATATCAATTCTCAGCAGAGGGAATTACTTATATTTGCCAACTTCTTGAGCCGCATGTTGCCAATGCGACACATCGAAGAGGGGCGCTCACAGTCCCACAGACTGTATGCGTTGCGTTATTTCGCTATGGGTACTTTCATGTATAGTGTGGGTGATGCGGAGAACCTGAGCGATCTGCCGCGCAATTCACAAGGTGGTGCCTGCTTTAACGGCAAACTGGAACACATTTGTTGTGTTCCCAGGGCACCTGCAGATGCAGACAATAAAAGAGGGATTTGATGAAATAGCAGGTAAATATTCACTTACATTGAAACTTCATCTATAAATAATCTAGGCCCCATGATGTTCACTGTCACATATGAAATTCATCATACCAGGGGCGTCGTTAGACCTTTTTTACTGGGGCACGTGCCCCAGTATGAATCTGCTGTGTCCCAGTAAAATCTAAAGTTTGAGTTTTAACAATTGACTTAATTAGTCGGTGCAATAATTTTGATTGATAATCCAGGAAGTATCCCACAGTATCCCAATCAATGCCAGGGGGGTATTCCAGGAAGCAGGTTATGCAACATAACCAGGTAAGTTAACCCAACAACTGATTCACAATGTCACTACAACGCTGGGTTTCAGCATGGGAGTTAACATATGTCACATAACCTGCGCCCCAGTAGAGTTTTATGTCTAACAACGCCTCTGCATCATACTCCTTAGGCTTCCAGAGGGTGATTGGTGCCATTGATTGCACCCATATCCCCATTGCTGCATCGCTGCGGGAGAATGAAGGCGATTTCCTTAATCGCAGGTCATTCCACAGCATCAAGGTTCAGGTAAAGCATAAAGGACAGGCTACACATGTTTGGTCATACTGGTGTAGGGCTGTTTTGGCAGCCCCTTTGTCACTGGTCACCCAGACACTCGTCTGGGACAGTCGTTGATTTACATGAATGCTAAAATGACAATCACAGCTGAATGACACACCTTTGGAGAGGTGGTCTCAACAATTGAAGAGGAAGTTCTAAACAGCTTTTAATGTCATGTTTGATATGATTTTGTTTCTTATTTTATGTATTACATTCTAGTACTAATGTTGATACTGTAACATGTACATTTACAGGGTCTACAGAGTTTGGGCTTGCAGAAGACCAACATGTGTTTAACATATTCCCTTGTCTAGCAAGGATACCACTTGGTCTACTGCAGCCTTGATTAACGATCCAATTTGAATTTGTATGCGTCAGACAACTTTTCTGTCACATGGGCGGTGTCCCATTTTATCCAGGTTAGGATGTATATAGGGAGAAGTTTTTCCCAAATACTTTGAGTTCTGTTTCGGATACAGCTCCCGTGCGCTAGGCACGTAGTCTTGTCATGTTCGAGTTTTTTGTACTATACAGCTCCGGTGCATCTAGGCATCTAGTCTTCTTTGTGAATACCTTTTGTTTAACCATTGCTCTGAAGGTATTGTAGCATTTACGGCCCGACACCGCGGGGGCTAGCTAGCGGAATTACGAGGACACAGAGTAGCTGACGTTTAACCGGAGAACCGGGCTTTATTGTGCCTAGTGTACAGGCTAACCCCGGGGTTGGAGGAGTGCCCAAAACAACAAAGGGTTTATAGCTAACTGCGGCTAGTAGCGGGGTGGCTTATTAGCTAACTCGATGCTAGGAGCGTGTCTTCTTCTCTCCTTGTTTCCCGAACTGGCGCCTATTTGGCTCAACTTCCCACTTCTCCCGCTGTCCCCGCCCCATAACCCAAACTGGCCTATCAGGCTGAACTAGGGCAACTCCTTCCCCCCCATAACTCCCCATCAATCCCCCCCATAGTTCTGCTGGGTCGCTACACGGCCCCCCCCTCTAATTCCTCGTCCCCGAGGAAGAGCATAGTCCTGAAAGCGACCCGGGAGTCGACGTTCTCTCTGTGGCCTCCTTACTCCACCATCCAACAGAGGAGCTCCTGTTATTGCAGCCGTGTTCCTCGGCACCACAGCTCCAAGCGGGGTCACCTCCTCTCCTGGAGGCACATTCCGTTGCTGTCTCGGTGGGGTCCTCCTGCGGCGAGGTGACCTGGCCCGCACCCTGGGGGGTGTCATGGGGAAGGCGGGCTGCTGATTCCCCCGATATGGTGCCATCCTATCCCTGTGCAGCACGACTGTGCGTCCTCTGGGAGCCAGTTTGACCCTATACACAACCTCGCCAACTCTCTCAACCACATAACAGGGGCCAACCCAGTTGCTGTCCAGCTTGGGGCAACGACCTTTTACCCTCTTAGGTGTATACACCCAGGCGAGGTCCCCAGCCTGGAAGTCCTGCCCCTTAGCGCGCATGTCGTAGCATCGTTTTTGGCGAACCCCTGCCTGCTGGGCTTGGTGTCTGGCGAAACTGTGAGCCATTTCCAGGCGGTCCTGTAACTGCCTGGCATACTCCGGGCCAGCCATGGCATCTGGTGCATCGGGCGGTCGTCCGTAGGCTAGCTCTGGCGGCGTTCTAAGCTCCCTGCCCAACATCAACAATGCAGGAGTACAGCCAGTGGATTCTTGGACCGCACTGCGGCATGCCATGAGGATGAGGGGTAGTTGCAGGTCCCAATCACTCTGATCTGGAGCGGTGGTGAGGGCTAATTGGGCGCCTAGGGTCCGCATGAAGCGCTCCACCAACCCGTCGCTCTGAGGGTGAAGTGGGGTGGTTCTTGTCTTACGGATGCCCAGTTGGTGACACATTGTGGTGAATACTTGCGATTCAAAATTCCGCCCTTGATCGGAGTGGAGCTCCGAGGGGGTTCCAAAGCGGCTGAACATTCCTTGCACCAAGGCTTCGGCCACGGTTGTGGCTTCTTGGTCAGGTAGGGGGTATGCTTCCACCCACTTCGTAAAGTAATCGATGGCGACCAACACATACTTGTTCCCTCTACCGGTACGGGGAAGTGGGCCCAACACATCGACTGCCACCCTGTCCATCGGTGCCCCGACACGTTGCTGCTGTAGAGGTGCACGGGACTGACCTTGGGGGCCTTTACGAGCAGTACAGGAGTCGCAGCGGCGGCAGTAGTCCTCAACATCCCTCCTGCTCTGGCCCCAATAGAATGCCTGCCTTAGCCGTCTCAACGTCTTTGTCACCCCAAAGTGGCCTACTCCGGGGGATCCGTGATGTGCCTCCAGCACTTTGTCCCGGAGGTCCCTTGGCACAACCACCTGCCAGCGTGGCTCCCCAGTGGCTGGCTCACGCCAGCACCTCTTCAGGACTCCTTCCTGCAGCTCCACCCCAGGCCATTGGGACCACAGGCCTCTGACCGTAGCCGACTGGGCCACCACATCTTCCCAGGGCGGCCGGTTGCCTGTTTCCAGCCACCCTATGACCGTTTTAAGGTCAGGGTCCTCAGCTTGCAGTTCAGCCCAACCCTTAACATCATTGGGCAATAGGGCTCGACAGATCACCTCCCCCGTCTGTAGGTTAGCTGCCTCCCGTTCCTCCTCGCGGTTGCAGTGGTGACAGTCTGGGGCACACGGTCGGCGGGAGAGGCTGTCTGCATTTGTGTGACTCTCACCGGCTCTGTGTTGAATGGTGAACTGAAAGGCCTGGAGTTGTTCAATCCATCTGGCGACTTGTCCTTCAGGCTCTTTAAAGGACATGAGCCACTTCAAGGCAGCATGATCAGTTCGAATGGTGAATGGAAGGCCACAGAGGATGTGCTTGAAATGGTTTACTGCGTCAATCACCGCCAACAGTTCTTTCCGGGTGACACAATAGTTCCTCTCCGGCTTATCCAAGGTACGACTGTGGTAAGCAACAACCCGCTCTCCGTCAGGGGTCAGCTGCGAGAGTACAGCGCCAAGGCCTGTGTTGCTAGCGTCCGTGTCAAGGATAAATGGCAACTCTGTGTTAGGTGCAACCAGAACTGGGTCCTTACATAAGGCTTGTTTCAGCTTGTTGAAGGCTGCATTCTGTTGTGGTCCCCATTCGAAAGGTGTGTCTTTGCGCATTAGGACGAACATGGGGGCAGCTACAGTAGAGAACCCAGCCACAAAACGCCTGTAATAGGATGCAAGTCCTAAGAAGGGTCTCAGTTGGTGGATGTCAGTGGGGGTAGGCCAATCCCTGACGGCTGCTACTTTATCTGGCTCCGTCATGATGCCAGCTCCACTGATCCTGTGGCCCAAGAAGGAGACCTCCTGCCGAAGAAAACTGCACTTCCCCGGGTGAAGCTTCAGGCCTGCACGCTTAATCCGCTCCAGTACCTCCATCAGGCTCTCAAATGCTGAGTCAAAACATGGTCCATGGGCAAGGAGATCATCCAGGTAGACGAGGCAGCGTTCAGGGGGCATATCCACAAGGACCCTTTCCATCAGCCTTTCAAATGTGGCCGGGGCGTTGCATAGCCCGAATGGCATGGTGGTGAACTGCCACAAGCCACGTCCCGTGGTGAAGGCGGTCTTGGCTTTGTCTTCTGGGGCCATGGCCACCTGCCAGTACCCACTCCGGAGGTCCAATGAGGAGAACCATGCCGAACCAGCCACGTAATCGAGGGACTCATCTATCCGCGGCAGCGGGTAAGAGTCCTTCACAGTTCTGTCATTCAATGGCCGGTAGTCGACACAAAACCTTGAGCTTCCGTCCTTCTTAGGAGCCATTACGACCGGTGACACCCAAGGGCTCTCTGATGGCTCGATAATGCCAGCATCCCTCATCTCTTGTATCATCTGGTCAGCAGCAGCTTGGCGGCTTTTGGGCAATCGTCTAGGCCGCTGGCGGATTGGCTGGGCATCCCCTGTTTTGATAAAGTGCTGGACCAAGTGTGTTTGGCCAACGTCGTTGGGGCCGGTGGCAAAACTGTGTCGGTACTCATACAGGAGATTCCATAACCTACCCTGTTGCTCAGAGTTTAGGCCTTCCCGATTCTTCTCCCAGATGCCCCGGACAGTTTCATCGGCTGCTGACTCTTCCCCAGAGCTGGGGATCACACTTGCGGTTCGTACGACAGCATGGGGGTGTAACTGGGCATGTGTGTCTGGTTCTGGGGGTATAAGGTTGTCGTCGGACGGTGGAAGAGGGCTTTCTGCAAAAGGGGCCTCCCAGTGTGTCTCCGCATCCCCGCTCTCACCAACCACGTTGGCCATTTCAGGGGGGTGGGGATCATTCAGGAAGGGGATGGTCGTTCCGTCTTTGAACGTTACTGTACGTGCTCTGAAGTCTAGTGAAATTCCTGCCGCACACAGAAAGTCCATTCCCAATAAACAGTCTTCTTTTATTTCAGCGACCCAGACTGGTTGGCAGGCTGAGTAGGTCTCTATTTCGATTAGAGCCTCCCACCTCCCCAGCATGGGGGCCTTTTCCCCGGTAACTGTGGTGAGTTGGACATCTGTTGTTAGTGTTTGGGTTCCGGCAGGCAGGAGGTCTGGATGTAGGAGCGACGCAGTTGAGCCTGTATCCAGCAGGGCTTGGGCCCATCGGCCATTAACCAACACAGGCACTCTACAGCAGTCGGCGGTGGGTGCGTTACGGGGCAGAAGAGCATGGGTGACAAGGTGGTGAAGCGCTTTTGTAACAGGTTGTGTGATATTGTCTTTTGGGAGCGAAGGGTGGCTCGGGTCGCTCCCTTTTACACCGAGCCCTGAGCGTTTCCCGGCGCCTGCAGGGCAGAATCAGGCACTGTGCAAAGGCGCCATATGTGACCCCTTTGGTGGCATTTCCAGCAGACTTGACTCTGTCGGTCGTCCGGTGACATCGCTTTACGTTCGGAGCCCGTTGAATACGAGGTAGGTCCCGGAGACTGAACGGCTTGGGTCCTAGGCCGTACAGAGACCTGTCTGGTTTGGTAGTCCAAGCCTTCTGTGAGTATGTCTTCCACTGCCAATGCTTTATCTAGTGCTGCCTCCAATGTCTGTGGGTCAGCGAGTCGGACTTGCTGGCGCAATGGAAGGGGTAAGAGGCCACGAATGAAGGCTTCCTTAGTTAACACCAAGCGTGTCGCATCATCAAAATCTGGAAATCCCCTTTGTGCGAGGTACCGCAGCTCAGCCGCGAACACCCCTAACTTCTCTCCGGATTCCCGCACTCGATCGTTGAACCTCTGTCGCATCACAACTGCCGGGGTGGTGCTTCCAAAACGCCTCTTCAAGGCCCTGAATATAGCCTGTGGATTCCCTAGGTCGGCTGCGGTCACGTCCAACAGTACTCTTCTTGCTTCCCCTTCCAATGCTGAAACTAACTGAACAGCCCTTTCCGCCGGGGACCAGTTATTGGCGGCCGCTAGCAGCTCAAACTGGGCGTAATAGGTTTCCCAAGATGTGAGGCCATCATAACGTCCCAATTTTATGCGGCTGCCCCTGGGGGTGGGTTCTGGGGCAGGTTTTTGGAGAGTAACCAAGGCAGCAGTAAGTGCGGTAGTCAGAGCCGGAACCAGGTCACTTTGTTGGTTAGCAGCGGTAGCCATGGAGCTAGACTTGGGATACGGTGCGTCGGCGGAAACGTTAGCATCACTGTCATTAGCAACTGTTGCATAAGCATCGTTAGCTATGGCTGTGTAGGTGCCAGTATAGTTGTTGCCCATATTTGCATAGTCAGTGTTGGCTTTACTATCACCAGCATTGTTCCCTGCTTCAGGTGGTTTAATAACACAGCCTTGTGGTTCTCCCATCATGGACATTATGCTGCCTTTAGAGCCATCAAGGAAATGTCCAAAGGCACGCTCCATTGCAATGCTCATTCTCTGCATGAATTCATCTTCTATCTTAGCTGTAATGTCTTTTTGTAACTCTGGGATAGAACTTGGTTGGCCAACCACTTTACCTTGAGGATATTTCGGTGTGATGACTTCATCGTTGTCCGGTTGGCCGAAGCCCGGGCTGCATGCATGTAGTTTGTTTACCTCTCTCTGAACAGCGAGTGGCTTGGCCGTGGTAACATGGAAGGGGCTTTGAACTGCAACATCGGGGACTTCAGTCAGCAAAGTGGCGAGTGGTGAGTGAGACTTTTTTTCCTTTCTCCTCACAACTTGACTTGTATCAGTTGGTTTCCTCATTGGTGTGTCCGGCGGGGTGTATGGGTTGAAGAGGTCGGACTTTCCGATTCGTTCAGCCATCTCGTTCCTACGGTAGCCGCTAGCGGTGGTAGCCCGCGCGTGTGAGGGGAATGGAGGCTTGGAGATCCCACTTCTGACACCAGTGTAGCATTTACGGCCCGACACCGCGGGGGCTAGCTAGCGGAATTACGAGGACACAGAGTAGCTGACGTTTAACCGGAGAACCGGGCTTTATTGTGCCTAGTGTACAGGCTAACCCCGGGGTTGGAGGAGTGCCCAAAACAACAAAGGGTTTATAGCTAACTGCGGCTAGTAGCGGGGTGCTGCTTATTAGCTAACTCGATGCTAGGAGCGTGTCTTCTTCTCTCCTTGTTTCCCTAACTGGCGCCTATTTGGCTCAACTTCCCACTTCTCCCGCTGTCCCCGCCCCATAACCCAAACTGGCCTATCAGGCTGAACTAGGGCAACTCCTTCCCCCCATAACTCCCCATCAATCCCCCCCCATAGTTCTGCTGGGTCGCTACAGTATGTTTGTATTTGATGATATTCTATCATCATTGTATTGATTATCTTGCTATTTAGATAATAAACGATTATTGCACATTTAAACGTTGCTTGTTGTCCTTGAAACGTATCTATCACGCTACGGCGGTGTAAACCTTGATCTAGCCGGGTGGATACGGCTATTAACTACTTATAAACAGGGACTCTTGGTGTACGTTTTAAACTTAAGGCCTCTGAGTCACTTTACAGTGTCGATTTACATGCTAGGTCCTTGGTTAAATTCCATATTATAGCAGAGATAAACGGCTGTTTAGTGAACACGCATACTTTAGGGTCGATGCTCTGATCCAGCAGACGATGTGTACCTACGTCAGAGTTTTATTTCATTAACTGTTTGGCGCTCAAGGTTACAGGTAACGTACTTGTGCACATTCTTAAAATTGGAGTCAGATATTTAACGAGTTATTATCTCCCTGAACATTCAACCAGATTTACGGTGGTGTCTCCCGCGCCGTTGACGAACACACGCGTCTCCGGCCTGTACGATTCACCACCTACACTGGTAAAGGAGGAGTCCTTCTAATGCACATGGATGTGACCCTCACGTTAATGCTGTTATGTGGATGGATTTGAACACAAGATTATTTTGCAGATGACTTGGTGTTTGGTGACCAGCATTGAGGCAAAGTGGCCTGGGTCAGTCCATGACTCCGGGTCTGTAGGGAGTCTGCACTGGGCCACAGACTAGAGCAAGGTATGGCAATTGTAAGGAACATTTTGTATTGCGTTTTGTGATACTGATTATGCTAATATTAATGTTCTTCTTCAGGGCTCTTCAGTGGATTGCTGGTAGGGGCCCCTCCTATCCTGACCCCAACACAGCCAGAGAATGCTTTAAATGTGGCCATAAACAGAACAAGGGTCAAAATGGAAATGACCTTTGGAATCCTAAAAGCACGCTTCAACTGCCTGCGTGGCCTCCGAGTGGCCCCAGACCGGGCTGGTCAGATTGTGACAGCCTGTGTCGTGCCTCACAATGCATGCATGCACCCGATGCAACTTAATGCATCCTTTGCTCATTGAAACATGTTTTAGTTCTCAACTGGGGAGGTTTCATGTTATCCCTACTCACTGGGGTGTCTCCCCTTAACACCTTCTGTTACCTTGGGTTGCTTTGATCCATTTTCTAATAATTTCCATGTCAGATATTTGGGTTTCTTTCAACCTAAACATTTCAAACCAAAAAGAACAACGTGTATGGTACTGTGCAATGCTCTTCACAAGTTAAAGAAATGATCATTTCACTTCATTGAATTTGGATGCCTTCACTTTTATTTAAATTTTCAAAAAACAATAAATAGAACTTTGAAAGAAAGACTAAGGCACAAAATAAATCTTTGGGACAAGCCACAAAAAGGTATAAAAAGACCAAATCATAGAAAAGAGTTAAACAAATACATTCTCCTTATGCATTCTCCCTTTCCTAGGAACAGAGAAAAATAATGTCAGTGTAACTGTAAGTTGTGTCATTCATACATACAGTCATGTACTACCTTCTTCTCATATTGCAGTTTCTCTATCTCCAGCCGCGTTTTCTTCATTAAAAGCCTCTTATGCTCGATATCGAGCCTCTTGTACTCTATATCAAGCTCCAAGGTCCTTTTGTAGAGGGCCCTCACATTGTCTGCTCCAACCTGAAACAAATAAAGAACATTGTCCCTTTGCAAGGCACACTTGGAGAAAGTTGAAGGTGTCCATTTTACTACTGTGTTTCAAAGTTCATTGCTTACCCTGTGTCTTTGACTTGGCCATGAAGGGGAGGCCCTATACTCAGGGGGAGGAAGAAGTTCCTCTTCCTGCTGAGTTTAACAACATATCAATTTTATCAATTGAGTCATATTTGAAATGATCACTTAAAAAGGACTTGTGTCTCATGTTCAGACCACCACCATGAAGCTCTCTAGCTAGACAACCACTGAGACCTAAATATGGTGTAACACAGCTGTAGCCACTGACGAGGGGGGCGGAGCGGATTCCCAATCAGGGGATTCCGGTCACTAGTCTGCAACTGGTTTCAGAAACCATCTTGCCCAAGATGACAAACCTAAAAGAAAGCCTCCCCCCCACACACAAACCACAAACAAGACATACGGACACAGAACCACATTGGAACACTGGGGACGTAACAACATATTACTGAAACAGATGCCATGCTAGGTTTTGATTTTAATTTGATTGAAAAATCATATTCACTGTAATTATTTGTGATGGTAATAATTTACTTGATCGTACCTAGTAGAGTTTACAGATACTGACCATCACTCCAAATCCTCGCCTCCTGTCTCTGTTGGGCCCAGGTCAGGTGATGTCAGCCCGTCGGGACTCAGGACTGCAGGACAGCACTGTGCTGATGTTCACAGCCGACCATGGGGACCTGGTCATGGAGCACCGGCAGTTCTACAAGATGTCCATGCCGGAGGGCAGCTCCCATGATCCTCTGCTGGTCATGGGTCCAGGGGTGAAGTCTGGCCAGCAGCTCAGCCTGCCTGGATCTCTGGTTGACCTGTATCCCACCCTGTTAGGTGAGGACTGGGAAGCTGGACTCCATAGCCCAGAATGTGGTTTTGGGAAAACATGGTAAATTAGTGGAGTTTTCAATGGAAAGGCCTTGAGTAAGACTTCTATGACAGTTAACATCCACTTAATTAAACACGTGATAGTGTGAAGAAATTCTCATGATAAGAGATTGTCATCAGATAGCTAGGATAGCTAGCATCCCTGCTCCAGGTAGTCTAAGTGGCCACTCCCTCGTTCCCCTGGTGACGAGGTCAGGTGGCCGGCCTGGCCCTAGCCCTCCAGGCTGGGTACTGAGTGAGTACCACGGCTGCAATGCCAACGCCTCCACCTCCATGCTGAGGTTAGGCTGTTGGAAATACATGGCCTATGCTGACGGCCTGAGTGTCCCTCCACAGCTGTTTGGTGACTTCCTGCATGCTAGTGAAATAAGAGGCCTTTTTGCTTGGCAGATGTGTGGACTGTTGACCCTGGGTGAGCCAAGAGTGGGGCAGAATTCCCTCCTGAGTGGGGAGGTCTTTAGAACTGTACATTCATGACATTCCACATTCACACTTGATGAATGGGCCTATAATATAGCTATAATGTCCTGAAAAGAAGACATTCAACACCAGAAACACCGTACAGTGCATTACATGTATTCCCCACAACAATACATGTAACTTTTGCTCCTTTCACCAGGAGAGAGAGGCGGACATCTACTGAAGCACAATAAACCACCATCATATCTCAGAACAGTCATGATAGTACGTATCCACTTTTCCTGAAATCAGCTAATGGATAACTGATTCACAGTTTCCTTACTGACTTGGGAAAAGCCACTCGCTTTAAGTTCCATTCAAGTTACAATGGATATAAAATGTATGGTGTGTAAGTGTGCCTAACAATTGTATTACTCTTTGTGTGTCTTTATTTGTTCTATCACATGGCGTACTAAAAGAGACTTTGGTCTCAACTAAACCTGCAGTATTAACAGTGTGTTACGGTGTAGTACAGAGTGGACCCAAACGCAGCACAGATTAAATGAGGTGATTTATTGTGATGTAGTCCTGAGTTGTGGTCTTGCGCTGTGAACCAGCGGGTCGGCAGGCAGACAGGTACTGGGTACACGGATGACGATCCTGGGCACAAAGAAGGTGTGGTCCGTGTGGAGGGTCTAAGCAGGATGACACAGGTGAACCAGCAGGGGGTGTAGAAG
Source organism: Mallotus villosus (assembly GCA_903064625.1). Lineage (NCBI taxonomy): Eukaryota > Metazoa > Chordata > Actinopteri > Osmeriformes > Salangidae > Mallotus > Mallotus villosus. The sequence continues at coordinate 136,022 of CAEFZP010001013.1, forward strand.
GGACAGGGACCAGGCCGTGGCTGTGGCACTCATAAACACTCATAGACTGTCTGGGAGATGGTGTGTGTGCCTGTGTGTATATAAATCCATTATTTAATATTCGTAACAAGTGTTGCTAATACTGGCACGTGGCACAGCATGTGGACCTGTATTGCTTTTTCAACTTTTTAACAACTGACACAATCTCATGTAGATCCCTTTATTGTGGAAGATGAAAAATTGAAAAATTGTCATTAATAGTAACCTAAGGGTCCTAAGCTATATGCTATAAGGCATTGGAGAGGTTTCGAGTAAAATGCAGTGTAGTAAATTCTAATACAAGGCAATAAGCAACTTACATGAACTTTGTTTACTTGCACGGCTCCCCATTTGCTTTACATGTTTGTCTCTTGATGTCCTGAAAGTCAATGGCTTCATCTTCACCCTGAATATAGTATGAATGACAAAGAAAAACTTCAATATGTTTACTACATTGTTAGAACTATCTGACATCTCTATTAATGTTGACAGGAATGGTTTTGCAGATCTGTACCCACTCAAATGATAAAATTGAAACAGCTCGTCTCAGATCTAGACTACTCTCAGTTATAGCAGGAAGAGGTATACGTTTTTAGCTAGTCGAGCTAAACAAATATTTTGATATTTATTTCCTGTGTGGTTCTCATCAAGCTCACCACAGTCCCAGAGACAGTTTCCGTTCACCAAACCATCAGCACACCTTCTCTCGAAGCTCAGGAGAAGCCTTTATGAAGCGGTTAAATGTTCTGCACCTTCTTTCTCCTCTTGCCACACCCCACTATACTGGCAGTTTTACATGCACTGTAATCATAATACAATATGCAATGCAATTATACTAGATCTGGTGAAGTCCTTATGGGACTCAACTATTATATTAAATCCAGTTAAGTCCTTAAACAGCCTTTACCAAGGCATCCTTTTTGTCTGACCTGACCTCCATTGCTTTTAAGGGGTGTTGGTCATGTGATGCTATGCAACCTCTAGGTTTCCATTGTACATACGCACCTGTACGTACAGCTGTGACATCACCCACCATTACAAGTTCCTCAAGGGTAAGACCAGCGGAGGAAGTACCTGTGATGCTTTTGAAACTTAACTTTGCAACACACTGACTGACACAATCTCACTCATGTAGATCTCTTTATTGTGGAAGATGAAACAACTTTTACATGAATCTGTTCTACTACTGTATCTATCACTTATGATATGAGTGACAATCAGAGAGAGAGAGAGAGACAGAGAGAGAGAGAGAGAGAGAGAGAGAGAGAGAGAGAGAGAGAGAGAGAGAGAGAGAGAGAGAGTTAACAGGTGTGTCCGCTATCAGGGTGTTGGCCCCTGCCCTGCTCGTCCACATTACAAGACAAATGTGCCATAACACATCTCATTACAACTCTGGTTAAATACTTAACTATGTTTACTGCGAAGGACTACTTAAAAGGCACTTTATATAGGGGAATTTTAGAGATGTATAACATAATGCAAAATATATATATACAGGTGCTTGTCATATAATTAGAATATTCTCAATTTATAATGCAGATTTAAATTTCCAACAGGACTTGGCACCTGCACACAGTGCCAACCTGGTTTAGGGACCATGGTATCCCTGTTCTTAATTGGCCAGCAAACTCGCCTGACCTTAAAACCATCGAAAATCTATGGGGTATTGTGAAGAGGAAGATGGGGGGGATGGGATTTTCCTAAGTTGTCAGTTATAATCATCAACATTTAAAAAAAGAAACATTTGAATATATCAGTCTGTGTGTAATGAATGAATATAATATAAACTTTTCACTTTTAGAAAGGAATTAGTGAAATAAATCAACTTTTTGATGATATTCTAATAATATGACAAGCACCTGTATAATAATAATACACGGCCGTGGGCCTGTCTGCGTTTCAAAGTCCCAGGCCGTTTTTCAGTCCCAGTCCAGACCTGCCTGTATGGGTGACAGAGTTTGCGTTTGGTAATGTCACATTATTGTACACGGGTTGAATAAGGGACACTCTTCTGAATATTCAAGACAATGAGTATCTGCAGTTATCCATTTGCTTTACTCACCATTTCAAATGTCATATATATTATTTCCTTAAAAAAACATACCATTTCACTTGGACCCTGAGCTGCATCCTAGGGCAGGCACTCTACAAAGAAGACCTTGCGGCTCCTGAGGAACAAGGTCAACTTGACTTCCAGGACCTCCCCTGGGGTACGACACCGCCGCCCTGCTGCTAGGTCAACGCTGGCCTTGACTGTGTTCAATTGTCTCCCTAAACATGGGCCTATCTTGGTGCAGCACAGTTGTGTTTTCATATTGGGACCACCAGGGCTTCCACCTGTATCACAGTAGAGGAGAATACTAGGTCTTTGTTAATAGTAAAGATTAGGAGGCAGATGAGACTATTGAGTTGAAGAAAGGACTTGCTGTACCTACTGGTCTTCCAGACTGCCAAACACAACCTCCAAACCTGATTGGCTGAAAGTGTGACTTGTGGGAGCTGGATGAGGACTGCACCCTCTAGTGGAACTAGCTGTACTTACAGCCTGACTGGTATTTCCTGCTCTGAGACTGGGCTCCAGTCACCCCAACACAAGGTTGTTGGGATTGAGAGGGTGTAAGTTTCACGGCTGGTTGTGGCTTCGTACCCGTCAAGCCTTTGTGAGCCTGGTTGAGCTGGTAGTCCACATACCTTCTTGAGCCTCCCCACCTCCTCACTCAGTGCGTTTACATGACGGTAGTAATTCGAATCTTGCTTAATTCGAATAATGCTACTCTCTGGCGGAACAGGATTATCCGAATGTACATGACCGTGAATAAACCGAATTATTGGCCGAAAGCATGTAATATGCCAGTCCGATACGTGGCGCTGTTTTCATTACAACTAGTGGTGATACAGCCATTTCCGCTTGACCTCTTCACCACTACCAACAACAACAACCATAGATATATATATATGAAGGCGTTTACATATATTTATGACAACAACATCAACATTTCGAGAAAGATGGCAAGGTGACGCTACGTCCCTCTACATTTCGTGCATGATGACAGTAGGAGTAGCCTACTGCGAATGCAAACGGCGATATTGGCTAGATTGATAAAGTAGAGAAGACGCCGCCGAAAGAACATGGATAATTTAATTCAGACCACCAATATGTGGTTGCACTTTGCCACAGTACCACAAAGGTCTCGACGAACAGTCTTGATGAAGAGCAAACACGAAGTCTTCTGGGTTGTACATCGCGTTGTTTGTTTCTACTGGGCCAGCTCCTGGCAGCGACAACCTTTTTCGACTTCCGTGTCACGACCTGGGAGGGTGGCTCAAGCATGCGCAAAAACGCTGAATCCAGTTCATAGTCCGATTAAGCGTTTACATGCATGCGTTATTCGAATTATCAATCGAATCGGACAGAGTTATCCCGGGGTGTCGATCGGATCGGATCGCAATGATTCGAATTAAGGTGTTTACAAGAAACGGATAATTCTATTTCTATCCGATTAAGCCAGTAATTCGAATGCATGTAACCGCAGTGACTGTAGCCCACCAGCTGCACTCTGGTCCTAGGGTTTCCACAGGATCCCTGCTGGTATTTGACCACCACCCTGTGTCCTATGACTTTGGCACACTATTAAAGATCTGCTCCACCTGCAGAACACCTTCAAGTAACGTTGGCTCTGGCTCAGCAGCCTCACACTTCACCACAGCCTGCTCTGTCTCGGGGGAGAGCTGGAAGGAGGATTTAAGGGCGATGAGCTGTTTGTTCAGAGCCTTGTTTACCTTGGGACAGTCCCTAAGGTACCGGAGGAGGTATTGGTTCATGATGAACACCTTCTCCAGCTCCTTACTGCTAGATGGGTCTGAGAGAGAATGGAGGTTTTAAATAGGTGTCCTGTCTGCAGTGACATGCGGCGATGTCAGTAAGAGGCTAGGCACTGAGTTATGAAAGCCAGATGACCTAATTTATTGTTAGGCTAATACGTCAAAACAGGAAACGCAGTAAACAGTAAAAGCAGTACAGCCGATGACTGTTAGCACAGCCACATAACCAATCTTTTCTTCCATACTAGTCTGTTTGAAACAATCCCAAAAAAATGTCCCCCTTTTTGTGCAATAGTCCATCTACAGCTGGTGTAGTCCATCTACAGCTTGGAGAAATTCCTCAACTCGTGTGATATTGGCAGACACCACTGCTGTCATTTTGACTTGAATTTCACGGGGATTACGCTTACAATGTGCATGGTGTTTTGACGTTGCTGCGCAAATGTCCTGTAATATCTCGATTTTAATTGTTCCATGTTTGATACGTAACGTAGATGATTACTGGCATAACATATTTACGTGCAAAGGCACAGCTGATGAAGAAAGTGTTTTGTCCGTCTCTTCATAGACGGAGTGACCAAGTTCAGTTGAGTTCAGGATTTCAATAAGTATTTATCAATCTGCAGATTGGGAGAGAAAACCAGACCTCTGACAATAAAAAATACAACACCAGGCTTAGGTCTCAATCACGTCTCTCTCAGCTCTGAAGGCCGGAGGACCATCTTTTATAGGACACAAGAATGTAAACATAGATAGTGACAGTCAGGCAGTAATGACGTTACAACAATCTCAGAGAAAGACATTCACTGCTCCCAACACATGACAACTCTCAGACTAGAGAGTTCATTGGTGGAGCTCTCCTTGTAATCATGACAAGGAACGTTTAGCCAGTACTTTCTCCTGACCCCGAACATCTATTAACTCTGACACATAGACACAATCTACTCTTATTAATAGCAAGCTTACATGAGAACATACTAACTAGTATCCAATGACTAGTTCTATTGATTAGTGAATAATGTAAGCACACAGGAAATCCCAATTTCTTCCACACAGCAGAGCTGTGCTTTTCGACGTGCATGACGAAGAATACAGAATACAGGATCGAAGTGCGCATTAGTTTTTATGCGTACTTGCTACATTTGTCATTGTAGAGTCTAAACAATTGGAATAACACACATATTGCATATATAAATCACAAGAATAATCAGTAAACATACAAATACAAGTTTATTAAATAAAATGATTTAATAAAATGTTTACGTTTGAATTTTGTCAGGGTAGGCAGTGCCTCATTCAATGAGTCCATCACCATGTTTCTCCGAGTTTGCTGAGAAAGGGCTTCAGCTGCTCCTGCAGGTCGTTGCGGGGTATGAACTTCAGGGCATCCCTTGTCTTTGTGACAGAGTCATTTACTCCAAAGTATTTTAATAATAGATCTACCAGCATCCCATTGTCAGCATTTTCAAGTTCTTTTTTTGGGATGGATGTCTCGTCTTCATCTCCATTTTCTAAATAGAACTTGAATGTGTTGGTCTCTTTTTCTTTGAGTTTATTCAGGATTGTATACAGATGTCTTTTCCACTCCTTGTGAGCAATTTCATGGCTCCCTGGTGGGATAGAAAGATAGACTTGTTTTAAAAATTGTTTCTTCATTTTATGTTTAAATGAAGGAGGACCCTCTTGTTATTAGGGTTCCTTCAGTAATGGCCAAATTATTAACATATGGGTGAATTGGCACCTGTGGCACATATTTCATGTGTCCATACATAAGTTCCACATTGCCCTAGGGACTTGATATATTCCACACACAAGGAAGACAGTACAACATGTTACCATGTGCAAAGGCAACTTAATATCTCCCAAAAATATTGAAATGAAGGAAAACAACGCTAACGCTAAAATAATGCTTCACACATCCGCCGGTCAAAAGCTGATACTCAGATTCAATCACAAATTCATATGAAGACTCTAGACGATGTTTAGTACACAAATCTGAGAAAATGTTGAATGTAAGATGAAAAGTAGATTTAATGTGAATATTTGAAATATGCATGCTTGGCTAATTGCTAGGGCTTTTTCCAATGAAATGTCTATGTTTAATATTATGGTTGTCATATAGTGCAGGCATTTAGAGGCAAAATCAGTGGCTTTTGCAGTGGTGGTTCGATAGGAGTGGCGAAAAATAAGCAGAAGTAACAACAGCCTCCAATTACCATTATCTGTAATTTACTCTCCTGAGTCTCATCTGTGTTGTATGTCTGCAAACCGCTATAGTATGGGCCTACACGAAAGTTATGGAGTCATTGGATTTGTGCGGGGAGGGTTTGACAAGTGTGATGACTGTATTCCTGCACAGATACCATGGGCTTGGACATGGAGTTGGAACAGTTACTATTCACTTTGACTTGATGGGTGTGATCTGTGAATAATGAATCACAACATGCAATGGTGAAGGGCTATAACCCAGGGTTGATTGTAACTGGTGTTGGAAAACACATGTAGTATAGAGGAACTGGGGAAAAGGTGCTGGTGTGGAAAGTCCCCACAAAACTCCACTCCAGAGACAGTTGGTGACAGAGAGGTGCAGACCATGAGTTTAAACATAGTCATGCATTAAAAGTAGAGTAAAAAAATAGAGACTAAATGTGTTAATGGATGTTGAAACTTAGTGCTCTGAATTGGTGCATCAGTTTAGGCAGAGATAGCCTTTTAAACCTCTATGTTTGAAAACAATTCGGATTTGATTGGAACTCTCTCTATTATACATTTATAGTTGGACATTTATACTCAGACGGTTCCATGTTACCCCGCTTTTCATCTCCCTCCACTGGCTACCAATCCTGGCCCGCATCAGATTCAAGACCCTACTGACCATTCGAGCGGTAAACGGGACTGCACCCGACTACATCCAGTCTCTCATCCAGCCTTACACCCCCGCCCGCCTACGGTCATCTTCTGGAGTCACAAATGACCATATGGAAGGCTCTGTCATGCAACAGCTGCGGGCGATTGCTGGGAGAGACAATGACATGCAGTGTCTATGAAACTTGCACAGGGTTGGGTGGCCAGAGAGAAAGAAAAGGGCACCGCTGGGGGCACAACCTTACTGGCACATCACAAACTTACTATTATGTGCTCATGGTAAATACGCTCATAATAATCCCCAGAGACTTCAGAGTGCAAGTGCAAAATAGACTTCACACCGCACACCAGGGCATTTAACGTTCCTTGGCTCACGCTAGGTCTCTTGTGTACTGGCCTGGTCTCACAAATTACCTGTGCATGGTGGTTGAATCTTGTACTGCCTGTCAGCAATAAATTTGGCTGCCTGACACAATAAACAGACAGTTTACAAAAATGACCTCAAACCCCCTTTGAAAGAAGCTACTGTAACAACTTTGTCACTGGCAATATTTCAGATGGAATCGCGATTCAAACAGTACTCTCTGCTAACTGAAAATATGCCCCCCAAAACGTAAATAAGTTTGACATTAATTTAGGGGAAAATGCCTAATTCAAAATAAGTTTGCTAGGCAAGCTGGCTGCTGTTGCTATCATAGATATATATAAATAGCCTTTATATATATCTATGGTTGCTATAGCCACACTTCACTGATTGTTTGAAAGCGCCGGAAATGAGGACAGTACTACACACCAGATTTAATGTTGTGTTGATGAGATAGTCCCAGATGAGATAGTCCTAGACTACTCAGTGGCAACAGCCAATCACAAGTTGGGATATGCTAATGAGCTGAAGGGGCTTACGGGGATGGCCTAGGTGCAGAGTGCTTGTCATGGTGTTTCATGTTTGTAATAAAGAAGTAGTATTACTAGATCAGTCTCCGCTGCCAGTAATTTCCGAAGTGCATAAAGAGCACGACAAACAGAGACATCTGACTATGATACTGAACACATAAAATAAATACATTTTGATACATTTTTTGCCAACCATACCTTTTCCAAATACAAAACACTTAAAATTGACCACATCAATTATATGAGAAACAAGTGACATCATGAAATCTTACCAAGTTTTATTTTTTTATTTTTGTTATATCTTCCACATGTCTGTCTCTCTCCTTCAGCAGTTCATCTCTCTCTCTTAGTTGTTTGTCCTTCTCTTGCAGTCTCTTCTGTGTCTCTTTACCATCACTCTCTAGTCTCTCCAGTCGTTGGTCTCTCTCTTCTAGTTGTTCGTTTTTCTCTCCCAGTTCCTCCTGCCTCCTCTTTAGTTCATCATCTTTCTCCTTCAGCTGCTTGTCTTTCTCACCACACACTTTATCTCTCTCCTTCAGCAGTCTCTTCTCTCTCTCTTTACCTTCACTCTCTAGTGTTTCTCGTGTCCGATCTCTTTCTTTTAATTGTGCTTGGAAGTCTGCTTCAAATTCATTCCTCTTTTTCTCTGTTTCCTTGTGTTTCTCTTCCAGCTCCCTCTTCTCATGTCTGAAACGTTCCAGATGTTTCTCTAACTCCTTCCTTTGATTGATCTCTCTCTCTAGTTTCTTCTCTCTCTTTTGTTTGTCTTCTAGTAGTTGGTCTCTCTTGCCTACTAGTTTACTGTCCAGCTGATTCTCTAGGGGATGAGAAGAGTTTAGTAGTAGAGCAGTAGATCTATACATCACTGACTTAGCAGGCTGATCATTTGTAGACCTTTTAAATTCAGCAATACTGTAAGTCTGACTACCTGACACATTAAACAGAGTTGGACGCTGACAAGCACAGTGTTGCCCGAGAAATCTCATCAGAAGTCATTAAAAGTTGCTAGATTTGTCACTAGATTCGTTTTTTTGTCACCAGGGAAGGTGAAAATTCGCTAAATCAAGTGAAAATGGCCCTGGTTCCCTGGACCTTCCCCAGCCCCCGGGTCGGCCTCAGGGTCGCCCCCCACACCTTCCCCGACCCTGAGCCCTATATCCAAGCCGTCCCCCGGACCTGCTCCGACCCCCTACCCTTGTTTGGTTCTATGTATTTAGGTTCCTGTTTTGTGTCCAGTCTTTGTCTTGTCCTTGCCTATGTTACTGTGAGTATATTGCCTGTTTCCCAGTTCAAGAATAAAACCTCTGTTTAAAAAGTCTGCCTGCCTGTCTGTCTCTCCTGCGTTTGCGTCCTACCCTGCACTCAACCGTAACATCTACCTGCTACCTGCCTGAAGTAAACATAACGTTCCAAATATTCTCTTCGTACGACCTGATTGCAGGTATGAAACTGGGACCCACTTCCTCTCCATCCTATCAAGTACATCAGTGCTCTTGTTTGCACAACAGTGAGTCATTTTCACATTTCTTTAAAACACACTGCACAAACTAAGCACAACAGTTAAGTGGATTAAAACACATTAACAGATACAAAGCACTCCTAGTACAGTAATACATATACTGTACATTTTTATTCAACTAAACTAAAGGTTTTATTCTTTTCTCCTTGTTCACTACACTGTTTTGTCTTTAAAATTGTGTTTCATACTCACCAAGCAAACAAGCAGATTCCTCTCTTCTCCTCTTGTTCTCTGGGCTCTCCTCTTTTAAATACCGTTCAGCTGAAACAATGATGGATATCTGACATGTTAGATATATTACACTGCAGTAATACATTTTCTGTCAAGCTACTTGGAACATATACAGTTCAACTTGTAATACCATCAGCAAAGCACATTGTGTTGAAATACTTTTAATAAAATATAATTGTATACATTATAAATGATTTCATGTTCCATTTCTAAACCAAATACAGCAAACATGTATTGAATGTATTTTCCTGACAGTTTATCCTGTGTTGATGTTTTACAACAAGAATTATTCTTCTGTTTCACAGGTCAGGCAGTGAAGTACATTCTTTCAAACATGTTGTAGTTTGAACAACATAAGGCAGCTAGTTCAGGCAGGGCAATCAAGCAGCGCGCGTCATCCGCTCATTACCACACCTGTGTTAGCCAGCACAAGCCCATTGCGCCACGTCCGATTAGACAGCATTAAAAGGCAGCGCGGATACGCACGCACACACACTCACAACGGTTGTTGTATGATCAGTGCTGCTGCCGCCCTCCACCATCCCCTTCTCCCCCACGCTGTCTGTATGTTCTATCCATCAGGGGGATTATATCTCTATTGCTCCCCTTAGATCATCCACTCTGCCAAAGTCAAACCTACATGTCCATGTCATGTAACAATAAATGCTCAAATCTAATACATGATTGTCTTGACTGAAATATTCTTCTTAAGTTTTAAGCCGATTTTTGTTGTAGGTCTACTACCACCACCTGTTTTCCTGTCTGCTGTTTGCCTCTGCTGGCATAAAAAAGGTAGTGCGTTTTTTGTGTTCACACCCATTGTCATGTCGTTTACTTGGTTGGTGGGGGTTGGGGGGGCGGCATGTGTAAACTTCGCCCGGGGGGGGGCAAATGAGCTAGGACCGCCACTGATGCTCACACTATTGTGACCTCGGAGCACCTCATACAGCAGGTCCTGTCTACTGTGGGATGTGAAGGACTGTACACTCATCAGAACTGCACTAGAGTCTGAGCATATAACCACTCCAACCTCCTCCATCCACTGTAAGGCCAGTCAAATCACCAACAGCTTCACTGTAAATGCAGCCAGGTGATCTTAGAAGCACTTTCAGACCATGACCTCCCTATCAGGTACAACAAACGCTGTCCTGCTCAACCAGACTGTGGATCCTTTGACCCACTGGTGAATATTTGTAGAAATCCACTGTACACAAAAAGCACCCGACTACAAAACATCTCAGCCAAGTCGGCTCCCACCCTGTCCTCATACTGCCCCACTCCACAGTTAGGACCTGGGCTTGCACTGTGTCTAGCTTGGTCAGAGCAGAGCTGCTGCCCCATAGACAATACACCCATCATCTATAACTGCTCTAACCAGAACCACATACGTGTTCACATACACTTCTTGCACTTTGCAAACACTTTTTCAATATGATCAGTCCAGGTCAACCTCTCATCAAAATAGACCCCAGAAACCTGAGTACCTGCTCCCTCTCCAAATCATTCCCATACAACATCATGCACACCACCTCCACTACCTTCCTCCTGGTGAAGAACACAGTCTTCAACTTCTTAACCGAGAAGTTTGACTAACATCAGACCTGGACCCAGGCTCACATGGATCTCAGGAGCAAAGCTTATTATGGGATACATCTGAATAATACTGTGAGTGTATCTCTGCTCACAGGTTTGACAATGAAGGGAGAGTTTTCAGATATTATATTTAAATAATGGCACCATTACATTTAAAAGAAAACAATAGCAGTGTTATCTTCAAAATCTTAAATATATTGGTACATTTTTAACCCATGATGTTGTATGTCATGAAACAGATATATTAAATTACTCACCTTGTGCTGAAGTTGTGTAGAAGGATATAAAACAGAAAGTTAAAATATCATTAAAACAGAACACATCAGTATACTGTGTGAGTTCATCTTAAACATTGATGATGAATAACATGTTAGTGTCAGTAACCAGATTTTTTGAAAGCAAGGATGTTCTATGAGATGCAACTGCTGTATGTTAATGGTCCTACATCAACATACATCCATGTAACATATGGCGCTATGCATGTTGCATGTTTTTCAACATGTTCTTCACTAAGCACCACTGCTAATTGATGTGAGTCTGTGTCATCACACACTGTGATATATATACAAGCTCACAGTATGGAGTGGTTAGAATGGGCAGCATAACCAGCTAACCACCACTAATGCTCCAACTCCTACTTACATTTGAAAGTATAATTGTATTTGTACATGCAGAGACATGACTTCCCTATCAGGTACAACAAACGCTGCCCTGTTCAACCAGACTGTGGATCCTTTGACCCACTTGTGAATATTTGTAGTCATCCATTGTACACAGAAAGCACCCGACTACAGAACATCTCAGCCAAGTCAGCTCCCACCCTGTCCTCATACTGCCCCACTGCACAGTGTTAGGACCTGGGCTTGCACTGTGTCTAGCTTGGTCAGAGAAGAGCTGCTGCAACATAGCTGCTGCACCCATAATATATTACTGCTCTAACCAGAACCACATACATCTTCATGGAGGCCCTGGTGGGTCCTCTGTCCACACCTTCCTGGAAACACACATCTCTGATCACCTTCTTGCACGTGACAACCACTTAGACTCCAGAAACCTGAATGTCTGCTCGTTTTCCAAACCATTCCCATGCAACATCATGCAGACCTCCTCCCCCACCTTTCTCCTTGTGAAGAACACAGTCTTTACCTTTTCAACTGAGAACTCTGAACCTTAACTAACAGAAAAGGTTTGGGGGATATGTAAACAGTGGCACCATGAAATATAAAAGAAAACAGTAGCAGTGTCATCTTTAAAGTATAAAACAAACATGATGTTATATGACATGAAACAAGGAAATGGGAAAATTACTCACCTTGACGTATAGCTGTGTTGAAGGATAGAGAATAACAAGTTAAAACATCATCACAACAGAAAACATCAGTAAACTAGAGAGCATGCAATTTCTGGGGAAATTGTGAGGGTGTGCCTGCTTGTCCGTCCCTTGAAGTTTTTCCCTTCTAGTGATATTTTCAAGCATTTAGCCTACTCATAGTCTATTGCATAATAATTCATTAAGAACACCCTTGGAAAGAAGCTACTGTAACAACGTCTTATTGGAAATATTTCAGATGGAATCGCGATTCAAACAGTAGCTCTATGTCTGCTAACTTATGACATGCCCCCAAAAACGTTAAAAAGCTTGACATTTATTTAGTGGAACATCGCTCATGCATAAAAAGCTCAATAGCGATCATTGTCAGTAACAACGCAAAATGCGATATAGCCCTTTGTGGAGAAGCTGTCCCGGTAAATTGTATAGAGCTACTACAGTGTTCGTCTTGGTGGCGATCGTTGGTTGAACGTTCTGTTGTACGGTTTAGGCTGAAATTCAATATTGCTTTCATGAACAGATTGACAAGTTTAGGCTGTGTCAATGAAGTTCGGGTTAGTAGTCAGACAGTTTCACCTATTGAAATACTTTTGATTTAAGAGAGTGCCGAACATGTTCTGTCGCCGTTTGACTTCCTACTGTAAACAGCTGTGGATGTTTTTGTTAGCTACACAGTGTCTCGCGTAGGCTACAGCGTTGCAGTACTGGTTTGAAATCACAGGTTATGATTATTTCACCAACAAATCGTTTACTTGTAATCTAATGTCATAATAAATCGTACAACGAAAATGTATTTGTGAGTAATGTTTATTTTAACGATTGAAAACAGATGCATCATAGACCGCTGTGTTTCCCGGGCAACATAGGCTAATGTCATGATGCTAATGCTTCAGTGAAATAGTAGACTATCGTTTCCGAAAGTAGATGTAGTTCCTCAATAATATCAGCTTATATTGTACATTACACTTCACAATTGTGTTTTATATCACAAAGTAAAATGAGTAAATAGTTATCACCCTGGCCTCTTTGCTTGTGGCGTTTCTGCAGCTGCCTTGCAGTAGCGTTAAAGCTATAGCCTAGCTATCTCCCAGAAGTTAACAAGCTGCTAAACTAATGTTCTGCTAGAGGTAGTCACGCGTGTTTCGTGACGTTAGTAGCGTCAGTGACTGTGGCTAGCAAGTTAGCCAGGTAAATAAAAAGACAAGCAACTCAATGGCTACCAACTTTTGACATGACGTTTTCTAAGTCAATCAAAATATTGATGGATGCTAGGGGGGCGGCACGATACCATCCTTGGTATCGTGTGCTACAGTCTTCTATGCACGTCGTATCTAATGCGTCATTGCTAACATGTGCCGACGCTGTGACGTAGGCTATTATAACTGAGTAGCCTACCCTTTGCCGACAAAATCAACTTTATGCCACAAAAACGTTGTATCCTCCTAAACTGTGCAATGGAACGTAAACAAAAGTAATGCCAACGCAATCGAGACCAAGACGAAACTTTTGACAATGTCGTTTTCTATGTAGTCCAAATATTGACCGAGCCTTAGGGGGGCAAAAAGAAGAAATAAATATATATGTGAGATAACAAAGGATGTACCACGACTTCGTGGCACACCCAACTATCAGTTTGTGTTGTTGTTAATCAATGATGATGAATAACATGATGATGTCAGTAACCAGAAGGACAGAGAATAAGGATATAATGCTGCTCTATGATATGCAAATGCTCTATGTTAACAGTCATCAGCATCAACATGTATCAGTGTTACAGTCTCCTCTCTCTGCTAAGTGGAGCCTGTTTGTTCAAACACTGTGGATTTAAACAAGCTGAGTATAGAGTGGTTAGATAGGCAGCATGACAAGGTAAAAGTAAAAAAACATGGAATATTCTAACTCCTACTAAATGTTAAAGTATAATTGTATCTGTGCAGACAACGAGACTGTTGTCATAGTTAATGTAGAGATGTTCATAATCAAGTGCTGTAGATTCAGAACAATGACCCTCCCTGGACCATAAACCCACATGTAGATGACCTGACAAATGTCCCCTCCTCTATCTGACCTGTAGTTTCTCAGCCTCAGAGACAAGTTGACTCTCTCCAGCTCCTGGGTGACCAGACTCACTCTGCCCTCATAGCCCCTCCCCTCTATCACCTGGCCTAATATCTAATATCCACTCTGTTTACGTTCAGGACAGGTCCTCTATCTACAGGTTCCACTGTATATGTTGTACCCTGTATCTCCATTACTCGCAAAGGAGTTGACACCCAAGCATCTTGTATTCTTTTTCTTCTCATTGGTCTGTTTCTGAGATACCTTCTGGCCTTTCTCAATGGGAGGACAGTACACTTTGTCATTGTGATGAAAAATCCCTGCAGCAGCTTTTTGCACTGAGTACTTGGCTCATTCATGTGCCTCTTCTCTGGTGAACCTCCAACCAATGCTGTGATTGGTCCTCTGTCTAGTCTCACTCTAACAGAGCATCCAAGGGGAGGTACGGCTCAACACCAAACAACAGAAAATGTGGAGAATTTTCAGTGGTTTCGTGTGGTGTCACATTGTACGCATGTACCCACTCACAAAATGTCGACCTTGGTCTGAATGTAACCGTTTTGGCACACCATATTTCATAAACCACTCCCTTAAGAGGATATGGTCACAGGTACTTGGTCAACAAGATCACAATTCTCGTACTCCACCACAGACAAGACACCTAGTCGGGTTCTGGGACGGAGCCACATATCCTCCTGTGACAAATGTTCTTCTTGTATGGAAAACCCATGACGGTGAGGGTCAACAAGCATAGGGAGAACTATGAGCCCATCAAGTAGAGAGGTATTAACACATTCTACCAACATCTGTTCCCCTTTCATTGCACCTTTGACATGCCCCTGGACCCTCACTGTTACCACGGACGCTACAGGTATGTATACTTTCTCTTTGCCAGCTAATCTAGCCATGGCCTTCTTGTTAACTTTACATTTTTGCACTTGCTGGAAAACATTTTTCCAATCCCAATCTAACTCTCCTCCTAAAGTAATCTCAAATTCAGCATGTACTAACTGTCGGCACTTGTTGATGATGTTCATAGCTATAATTCCAGGCACTGACATCTGGAGGCTCTGAGGATCTTTCACCACCAAGAACCCACAGTCTGGAACTGTCATGCCCATTGTCTCGACCACTAACTCTAGATACCCCAGATAGGGTATGTCTAAACCGTTGGCTGCTGTTAACTTGAGCCAACCAGATGTAGAGAGCATATCTTCATCCTCCCTGCCCAAAAGAAGAACCCTTCTGAAATAGTGCTTACTTGACTGCCTGTATCCAATAGACAAGACGTTACAACCCCCCCCAATCTTGATCTCCACTACAGGACATGTTCCCACAGCACGCTCTAATAACTGGTCATGAGATGGGATGACTTTACATGAGTCTGAGGCGCACCCCCGAACTGCTCGACTCAACACAACAGGGGGTCTCTTTTCCCTGCACACCAGACACAGTGCTATCTTTTTAGGTTACATTTCACTTTGTGGGGCAATTCCTAGTGATATGTCCCTCTGACTGACACTTGAAACATATTGGTTTGCCATCCTCTGTGAAAGTTGGTTGTGTCCGCAGGTTACTGCTAGTCCTTCTACTAGTGCCTACCTCTGGAGTAACAAGATTCGTTACAGCCTGTGTTAACTCACTAATGGCTTTACCTTGCTCTGCAACTACCCTCAAAACATCTTCCAAAGTAACTGACTTCTGCTCCCAGCTTGTCCACAACATTCACCATCACTCCTCAACTCCTACCAGCATCTACAATAAACCTTCCTAGACCTCATCTCATCTCCCATGTCTGTGTTGTGAACTCGGGTTCACTCTGAACTTTTGACAACGCTAACATACTTTAGTGTAATGTTTACTATCTAACAGATGAAGGTATTTTTTTAGTGTTGCTATAATGCAGAAGTTAGAAATTACTCACCCCAGGACCCTGTTTAAAAAGAAATGAAAAACATAACTAAAACACCATCATATTACAATATAGTACCAACACGTTATTTACAAATTTGTGAGTCAACAGAATTCACGTTAATGAGCCTATGAATGAATACATCATTATTATCATAAGAAGAAGAGAACTAGGAGCAAGGATAACATGCTGCTCTATGAGGTACCGCTGCTCTATGTCAGTAGTCCTACATTAACATACATCAGTGTAATCTATGGAGCTCCTGTGTTCTGTGTTCAGGCTCTTTCATGAAGAGGATGACTGATCTTCATCTCCACATATAGACTACGGCATTTCATGTTTTACTGAGAGAATATAACAGCTCAGAATAATCATCTTTCACAAAATCCAGTAAGATAATTAAGTGATCTCATATGCATTTGAGTGCATTGTTTGATCAACATATTCTTCACTAATGTGCATCACTGCTAAGTGATTTGAGCCTGTCTCTTCCAATACTGTACATCTCTACAAGCTTAGAGTATAGAGGGGTTAGAATGGGCAGCATAACCAGATAAGTCAGAACACCTCTAATGCTCTAACTCATACTTACATGTGAAAGTATAATTGTATCTGTACAGACAGAGAGACTGTGTTGTCATAGTTCATGTAGAGATGTTCATAATCATGTTCTGTGGATGTAAAACACTTACGTCTGGGACATACACCCACAGCATCCTCCTCCTTCTGTCCTCCATAGGTGACCTGACAGATGTACTCTCCTCTATCTGACTGATCCTTGTAGCCTCTCAGCCTCAGAGACAAGTTGCCTCTCTCCAGCTCCTGGGTGACCAGACTTACTCTGCCCTCATAGCCCCTCCTCTCTAGCACCTGGCCATTCTTATACAGGTAAATACACTCTGTCCACTTAAACCACCTGATTGTCATGGCAACAGCGTTGGTCTCAGGAGAGAGGTGACATGAGATGGTAACATCCTTTCCATCATCAGCCACCACAGCCCTCTCTGGTACCCTGAGTTTAAACTCATCTGTTGGGGAGAAGAGAAACAGTACTGACATCTCTGCAGGTGCATGACAAGTATACAGTCTGCATCTATGAAGTAACAATCACACACAGACTCTATATGCTCTATACACACTTAACCTAGAGAGACATGTAGGAAGAATCTAAACTCACTTCACTAGCAAACATGAAGGACAGCATGGATGATAATGTAACCAGTATGGAGAGGTTATATACAACACAGCAGCATGGATGGTTGTAGAGAGGGTTACACACAACACAGCAGAATGATAGCATACAAACAAATATCGTGTTTGTATACTGCATATGTTCATTTATTATTTAATGTGTTCATTTAATGACTAGAGGGATGTCAGATTGTGAACATGTTTGTACATTTATACTTAATGTTTCAATGCAAACAATGACTACTTGTGTCCACTTACTGTGTTGTCCGGCCTCTGCCATGTGTCCTTCCTGTATAGAGACAGTTACAAAACTTGATCATGCTAAACCATTACAAAACATGACGGTTTCATTATTGTTCCATTTGACATGGCAAACCACAAGGACTTTATTCTTCTGACCTTTGAGTCACACAGAAACATGTTTTTGCTGCTGTTTCCTCAATACGGACATGAACACATCAAGATATTTTCTGAACTTGAATTCCAATACTTTATCAGACAGATGTTTAATATAAATCTCTAGCTACCTGTAATTCATACCTTTCCATGGTTGTACATATGATCTAAACTTATTTTCTTAATACGTCAGCTGTACTGTAAAAACACTTTCACTTTCACTTTAGTGGGGAACAGTTCTGTATAACCCCTCCTCCATCCCTAGAGGTCAGATGAGGAACTGCAGATGAAACACCAAAGTTACTCTTCACACATGCAGACATTTCCCTTGTTCTGAGGCTGGCTGGAGGCAGCAGTCAGAAAGTCAGCCCCCTGCAGGAGAGGTTGAGGCCAGCAGAGAGCAGCACAGTTCTACTGAGGAAGTTCTAGAAGGAGCAGAAGTTCTCATGAGACCAGTGACTCTGAGGCAAACTCAGGAGGAACAGAGTCACTGCTGTCAGTTACTGTATCATGGTATTAATGAAGAAAGTGTTTGGTACGTCTCTTCATTAACGGAGTGACTCAGTTCAGTTGAGTTCTGGATTTGTATAAGTATTATCAATCTGCAGATTGGGAGACAAAACCAGACCTCTGACAATAAATGACAACACCAGGCTGAGGTCTCCATCATGTCTCTCTCCGCTCTGAAGGCCGGAGGACCATCTTTTATAGGGCACAAGAAAGTAAACATAGATCGTGACAATCAGGCAGTAATGGTGTTACAACAGTCACAGAGAAAGAGATTCCCAGCTCCCAGCTCATGACCACTCTCAGGGCAGAGAGAGATCATAGGTGGAGCTCTCCCCGTCGGCATCACAAGGGACGTTTACCCAGTACTTTCTCCTGACCCTGAACATCTATTTAACCTGACAAGTAGACACAATCTACTCTTATCAATAGCAAACTCACATGAAAACATGTTAACTACTATACAATGACTAGTTCTATTGATTAGTGAACAAACTATTGATTTGTGTAACATAAGTACACAGGAAATCCACATTTTCCTCCACAGTATCAAGTTCAGAGAGGTGATTGGTCAACAGCAGAGCTGTGAGTAGAAGTAGAAAGACACCATCAACATTTGGCTCAGTTGTGCCACACATGACGGAACATTGAAGAAATAGAAAATATGTATTCATCCCCAGAGGAGACAAACACATTCAGCAGACAAACAGCAGGTAGGTCTGCTGCAAGACAGCGTCTCAAGTATAAGGAAGTATCACAAGTCAGGAAGTTCAGGGCTTGTTAAGTTTCAGCTACTGGTCTACTTTGTAAATGTACCGTGTGACACCTTATGCTGTTGGTAATGGAGGCTGTGATCAAATAATGAACTCTGACAGCGTGGGCTTGGGATGGGATTCTGACAGAGAATTCCATCTAAAAACAGGAGAGGAGGGGAGAGGACTAGAAGGGAGGTAAAGGAATGGAGAGATGGAGAGGAGAGGAGGCATCCTCACAGTATTGAGTGAGCTGCTGCTGCAGAGACATACCGTCACAGATACAGTCCCCAAACACACCACCAGGGGGAACACTCTTCACTGCTGCTCATAGGAATGTAGACCAGCACTGTCCAGAGAGAGATGGGGGGAGATTAGATAGAGGGAGGGACGGATGGCAAGAGATGAACCTCACCCAACATCCCCCCTGCCTCCCCCCAACCTCATTCAGCCTCCCACCTCCCTCTCCTCGCCCCCTGCCTCCTCCTGCCTCCACCTGCCTCCAGGGTAGAATGGGGAGACAGCAGCTGTTTGGTGATGGAGGATCTGGATGAAATATTGAAACACAGACAGTTCTGTTTGCTCATCTATACATCTTTCTCTGTGTCTCTTCCCACATCCTTTTCTTTCTGCCCTGCCCTCTCTCTTTCTCCATACTTCTATGACTATAGCAGATGAGTGTTCACTGGGAGTAGTAGCAGTGTGGACAATACATTCAGGAGACCCCAGACTCTTACACATTGTGGCAGGGAGATCACAAAGGCTGTTGCACAGGTGGTTGGTAAGCCCTTCGGGTCCTGACTGGAACAGGATTGGTCAGGTGGTCAGGTGGTCGGGTCGTGAGTTTGTACGTAGCTGCAGGCTGTGTTAGGTAGAGAGAGCTCGTGTGTTACCTTCCTACTCCTTGGCTTACCTCTCCTCTGCCGGTAACTCCAGCCTCGCTCATCATGGCCCTGGTCATGTGACACAGCTGGGGAGCTCGTTGGAGGCTGATTGGGGAAGGAGCTGGGAGTGCTTGTGCTGGAATGCAGCAGGGCTGCACTGTGAGGTGCTGCAGACTGGGTGCTGACAGCCTGACCGGCCCCGCCCGGCCACAACTCCCTCCCCCAAGCGCCAAGCTGCAGTCCGTAGGAGGCGTGGTGACATGGAGGGGAGCCCCCCAGAGGGAGAGCATCCTGGAGAGCCCATCCACGTTACCATGCTGAGACCCGGACCGGTGACGGACCTCAAAAGAGAAATCCTGGAGAGCGAGGAACCTTCGAGTGACACGGGTCTTACAGTCCTTGGCCTTCGCCATCCACTGCAGAGGCACGTGGTCGGTGACCAAAGTGAAGTGGGGGCCCAGTAATGAGTACCTGAGGTCCTGGACCGCCCACTTGACCTCCAGGGCTTCCCTCTCCACCACGGCGTAGCGACTCTCGGCAGGGGTCCGCTTCTTTCTGATGAAGACCAGTGGATGCTCCTCTCCCCACAACCTCCTGGGAGAGGACCTCCGAGGCCTGTCTGGGAGACGTCAGTCTGCCGGATGAAGGGTCGGGAGAAATCAGGATTCAGCAAGACCGGCTCTCTGGTCAGGACTCTCTTCAGCTCTCAGGAGGCATGGTCGGCCCTCAGGAGTCCACAGACCCCCCTCCTGCTGGTCCTTCCTGGTGAGGTCTGACAGGGGAGAGGCTACAGAACAGATGTGAGGTACAAACCAGTGCTCGTATCCAGCCAAGCTGAGGAAGGCACATACCTGAGTCCTGGTGGTGGGTTGTGGGGAAGCCTGTACTGCCTCCACCTTCTTCTCTTGGGGTTTTAGTCGGCCTCGTCCATGTTGGTAGCCCAGGTAACGGCTAGCACCCTCCGGAGTCTGCACTGGTGGTCCTCCCAGGTCTCAGTGTGGATGAGCACATCATCGAGGTAGGCAGCAGCATACTCACATCCATGAGGAGCAGCCTCAGAGACACGTTGCCTCTCTCCAGCTCCTGGGTGACCAGACTCACTCTGCCCTCATAGCCCCTCCCCTCTATCACCTGGCCATTCTTATACAGGTAAATACACTCTGACTGCTTAAACCACCCGATCGTCAGGGCAACAGCGCTGGTCTCAGGAGAGAGGTGACATGAGAGGGTGATGTCCTCTCCCCCATCAGCCTCCACAACCCTCTCTGGTACCCTGAGTTTAAACTCATCTGTTGAGGAGAAGATAAACATTACTGACCATTCCAGCCTCTGCCGTGGCTCAGTTTGACTTCTAATGTTTTTTCCTGCCCAATGTTTGACTCTAAACTGACTCTACAGCCAAACTGTTTCTTACAGAGGCCATGTTTACTAGACCCTGCAGGTTCATACAAATCAACAACAATCTCAAGTATATATGGACACCTATGGATGAAGTGAGGGATAGTCATAACAGTAATCAGAAGGTGAAGACGTACTGTGAACTGCAGAACTGAAGACAAGAAACATGTGTAGGCTGGAGGACACCACTGCCCCCACCTCCCAACTGGAGTTACTGGACCGAGTTTCTGCTTGATGGGTCTCACACCTCATTGTGTGACCTACTGTTCTACAGATAATAGTTAGGTATAAAGGGAATTGTGAAGAACTGTATATTAATATGAATACACTGTTCAGTTTACCCCTATTCCTTTAAATATAATAATAGTATTGTTTTTAATAGTTTGGTTGTTAGGCATATATTAAACCCCCTTACAATTAAATCAAAGATTGAATCACTATATCATCTTTTTCCCCCGCTTATAAACACTCCATGTTTCAGGTAGTTTCAAAATGAGTTATGAGTTATAAATTCCTGTAAGGACAGAGTTCACCTCTATCTCTCCTTCAGAATCCCTCTCTCTCTCTCCACTTCTTTAAGGGCAGAGTTTATTAAGATCATCAGAAGTAGTCACATATTAACTATGTTCTATATGAGCATGATCCTGTTCTCTATTACGTAACTATGAGCAGCACAGTTCGACTGAGGAAGTTCTAGAAGGAGCAGAAGCTCTCATGAGACCAGTGACTGAGGCAAACTCAGGAGAAAGTCACAGCTGTCAGTCACTGTATCATAGTATCAAGATCAGACATGTGATTCGTCAAAGAAAGTTTGAGAGAATTATATAGTTTACATGTCAGGCATATGTGTCAGTGTATCTCTGTGTGTTTGCATATGTGTGTGTATGTGAGTAGGGGTGTGTTTGTGTTCATGTGTGTGTACACGTGTGTGTTTGTGTGTACATGTGTGTGTAAGATAGTCCTGTGTCTGTCGAAGGCCAGAATGTGACTCTGCCGCGCAGATACGATGCCTCTTATCACAGAGTTCTGCACATGTGCTGGGGGAGAAGAGCGCTGATGCTGCATTAGTGCAGCTGGGTCATAGTGATGACGGCTCTCTAACAAACTATAGAAATGTAATTAGTACAAATCTATTGTAACGACCCTCTCTGAACCTGCACGTTTAAGGTCGAGGGGGGAATGAGGGCCTAACGGAACAGGGGTGTGTGTCGCAGCCACAATGAACACAAACCAGACAGCGTGTAAATAACCAAGGGTTTTATTTCTTAACAGAAAGTTAAGTCACAGGAGAACAAGGGAACCATGAACGGTGCCAAAGAAAAGAAAACAACACAAATGCAAACCCCTCAGGGGCTGCCGAGACGTCTATAGAGAGGTCGGATGGTGTGACAGAAGAGCATTCGTGGGACACTTTAAACCCAATAAGAAGCACAAAGCTGAGTGCTGTGCCCGGATGAAGTTCACCAACGTCTTCATCGAGAACTCTGCACAGGATGTGGATGAGCAGAAGCAGACGGGGGTGTTCTGCATTGATGGAAAGATCACCAGCGTCTGTGTCATGAAGGAGGAGAATGGCAAGTCCCGGCTTCCTAACCTTTGAGAGGCACGATGATGCGCAAGAAGCTTTGGATGACATGAAAGGAATGGAGATGAGCAGCAAGCTGATCTGTGTTGGTCGTGTCCAGAAGAGGTTAGAGCGTCAGTCCAAGCTGATCTGTGTTGGTCGTGTCCAGAAGAGGTTAGAGCGTCAGTCCAAGCTGATCTGTGTTTTGGTCGTGCTCAGAAGAAGTTAGAGCGTCAGTCCAAGCTGATCTGTGTTGGTCGTGCTCAGAAGAGGTTAGAGCGTCAGTCCAAGCTGATCTGTGTTTTGGTCGTGCTCAGAAGAAGTTAGAGCGTCAGTCCAAGCTGATCTGTGTTGGTCGTGTCCAGAAGAGGTTAGAGCGTCAGTCCAAGCTGATCTGTGTTGGTCGTGTCCAGAAGAGGTTAGAGCGTCAGTCCAAGCTGATCTGTGTTGGTCGTGCTCAGAAGAGGTTAGAGCGTCAATCCAAGCTCAAGCGTGGGTTCCAGCAGAAGCAGCTCCTTCTAAGCAGCAGGTGAGCAGACTTCAGGCGCTCAGTACAAAGAGAGTGCTGTCTCTAGAGCGCTCTCTTTCTATGTTTAGACAATATTCAAAAATGAACTCCACATTGTACTAACCCTCAGCAGCACATGACTACCCAGATCCAGGCCAGACTCAGCCTCAGGCCCAGGTCCAGTCTAAGATTCAGGTCCTGACCCAGGCTAATGCTCTGATCCAGACCCAGCCTCGGGTCCTAACCCATCCCAAGGTCCAGACCCAGGCCCACATCCTTGCCTTTGTGTCTACGCAGCAGGTATATATGTGACCGGCAAGTCATTCGACTATGTCACCTAAGTTTAAAGGTACACAGGAACTCTAAGCTCCAAGAAACTGTATCACTGACCTAACCTCTGTAACCCCACTACACATCTCTGATCACTACTTTATCCAATTCTCTATCTCTCTCCCTCCAACTCCTCCTACCTCCCCTCCCCTCGTAACTTTCAGAAGCAACCTCAGCTCCCTATCTCCCTCCCACTTCTCCTCCATTGTAACATCCTCCCTCCCTCCTATTGACGAGTTCATATCCCACCCCACCGACACTGCCACTAACATGCTGTTATCCACATTGACTGCATCAATGGACACTCTCTGTCCCCTGTCAACTAGGCCTGCGCGATCTTCTCCCTCCTGCCCGTGGCTCACTGATGTTATTTATGAAGAACGTTCCACCCTTCGAGCAGCTGAGAGGAGATGGCGCAAGTCTAACGACAGTCCAGACCTTGATAAGTTTCACTCCCTCCTCAAATCCTTCTCTGCCCATATAACTGATGCAAAAACTCACTACTTCTTGAACAAAATTAACTCTGCCTCAAACCCTCACAAACTTTTCTCTACCTTCTCCACCCTTCTTAAAAAACTTGGACCAATCATCACGTCCCATGGCTTCTCCTACCACTGCTACGCTGACGACACCCAGCTTTACCTGTCCAGCTGTACCAGCTAGGATTGAGGCCTGCCTCACAGACATCTCCGCCTGGATGACCAAGCACCACCTCCAGCTGAACCTCGCCAAAACCGAACTTCTCATCAGCCCGGCCAAACCGTCCATCGCCCATGATCTCTCAATCACCCTGGGATCTACGACGGTGACCCCTTCATCCTCTGCCAGGAACCTCGGGGTTACCATGGATGACAAGCTCTCCCTCACAGCCCACATTGCTGCTGTCTCCCGGTCTTGTAGATTCACCCTCTACAACATCCGGAAAATCAGGAGATACCTGTCTGAGCACTCCACCCAGCTGCTGGTCCAAGCACTTGTCCTCTCCAAGTTGGACTACTGCAACTCGCTGCTCGCCGGGCTCCCAGCATGCACAACCCGCCCTCTCCAGATGATTCAGAACGCAGCGGCCCGCCTGGTCTTCAACCTACCCAGACGCTCCCATGTTACCCCGCTCCTCATATCCCTTCACTGGCTACCCTTCACGGCCTGTATCAGATTCAAGACCCTGGTACTGACCTTCCGAGCGGTGAATGGGACTGCACCCGACTACATCAAGTCTCTCCTCCAGCCATACACCCCCACCCGCCACCTACAGTCTTCTTCTGACAACCGTCTGGTGGTCCCACCGCTCAAGACCGCCCGGTCCCAACACAAGCTCTTCTCCTTTCTGGCCCCCCAGTGTTGGAATCAACTCCCCACCTCCATCAGAGACACTGACTGTCTCCCCACCTTCAAGAAAAGGCTCAAGACACACTTGTTCCGGGATTACAACGGTACCTAGGAACGATCTGCTGGACATGATGTTAGTTTCCTCCAGGATCACAATGACTCTTACTTAGAGACTTGCTGCTCTTGTTGGTGAAGTAGTTTACTGTTGCCTGCTTTTCCACAGGTACACTCTTGCACTTTTGTTTTTTAATTGTAACTTGTTTAACTTCATGCTCTTATGATTCTTCCCTTTGGCACTTATTTTTGTTTTTTCACAAATGCTTCATGTTTGACTACCTGCAATGTGGGGATATCTCGTTGTTGTGGTGTTGAGCAGCCTTGTGGGTGTGCGTTCAAAAAAGTACACAAAAAAGTACACACCATTAATTGTGGTACGAAGTTGTGAATAGTATTCAAAAACCTTTGTCAATATTGTGTGTAGAAAAGCTACTTATGTGTAGTGTTTACTTCAGATAGACACAAACATTTACCAGTAATTGGGCTCACTATTTCTGAAAGACTAGCCAGACCAGTCAGACTTCTCAAAGGCTGTGGAGAATGTTGAGAGCCAAGCAGAATACACATAGGAGACAAACACAGGACACACACACAGGACACACACAGGGAACACACACAGGACACACACACAGGACACACACACAGGACACACACACACGACACAAACACACGACACACACACACAGGGGCCAGCAGGTATGAGGAGACAGGGATGTCAGGTGCTCTCAAACTAGATTAGAAGCCTGGGGGGCTTCTCTTACATTATGTGAAGTTTTTGGTCTATTTGACCCAGACATACACATAAGTTATGGAGTTACACAAACTGTTCCTTGGCATTGTGGAAGAAAGGGATTTCCTGTGTGCTTACATTATTCACTAATCAATAGAACTAGTTATTGGATACTAGTTAGTATTGTAGTGGCAGTTTTTGAGATAGTTACAATATCTGTTTCTTTAAGCGGTAAAAAGTAAGTTGCCCTGTA
The DNA here is from genome assembly GCA_903064625.1 of Mallotus villosus. Taxonomy (NCBI): domain Eukaryota; kingdom Metazoa; phylum Chordata; class Actinopteri; order Osmeriformes; family Salangidae; genus Mallotus; species Mallotus villosus. Next base: position 162,163 of record CAEFZP010001013.1, read on the forward strand.
GAAGGTATTTCTGGTGTTGTTTTATGATGCCAGAGTAAGAGCCAGAATGTCTAGGTTGGGGAGAGATAGGCAGGCAAGCTGACCTCTTTGCCATGAATCATTTGCATACAGTAGAGTGGGGGACTGTGGCCTTTGTTTAGAGGTAGAGAGACTACATCAAAGGGCATGAGACACTGGTCTGGGGGGGTTTTATGATCTCAACTGTGTTATATAGGGAGACCTGCCCTATTGTCTCTACCACTCTCTCGAACGACCTGTAGGTAGGCTACATCTGCATGTCTTTCGCTATGACGGGTCCAGAGTACTCTGTTCATTCTTAATATGTACATGTATAGTCTAAATAAATTGTATAGTAACCGCATTTCCTTGACTATTCGTATCATCACGGTGCTATATTAGAAATTCACCATAACAGTATGTTCTCATGTAAGCTTTTAATAAGAGTAGATTGTGTCTATGTGTCAGGGTTAATAGATGTTCTGGGTCAGCAGAAAGTACTGGGTAAGCGTCCCTTGTCATGACTAGAAGGAGAGCTCCAACTATGAACTCTTTAATCTGAGAGTTGTCATGTGTTGGGAGCAGTGATTCTCTTTCTCTGAGACTGTTGTAACGTCATCACTGCCTGACTGTCACAATCTATGTTTACATTCTTGTGCCCTATAAAAGATGGTCCTCCGGCCTTCAGAGCTGAGAGAGACGTGATTGAGACCTCAGCCTGGTGTTGTTGTTATTTATTGTCAGAAGTCTTCTCTCCCAATCTGCAGATTGATAAATACTTATTAAAATCCAGAACTCAACTGAACGTAGTCACTCCGTTTATGTAGAGACAGACAAAACATTTTCTTCATCAGCATCAACTTTAGTAAAACTGTTACAACCAGGCACTTCTGGTCCTTGATTATCTGAAGCATTCGTAACTTGTTCTCCTGTGAGAAAACAGTTCAAGCAAAAGAACCAGATAGAGTCTGAATCTTTTATATTATTTATTCAGAAAATATAAATGCTTCAGAATCTTTGAAAGTTGTTTGATGTTTTGCAAAAATCACCAATTACCATGTATCCAGGATCTTAACAAGTTAGGGTTAGGGTTAACAGCAGAGAAACAGAGTAGAAGGATATTTGTTGAAACCATCACAGTATGAATCA